>JASVEL010007626.1:0-71008 GCA_032618575.1 Nicotiana noctiflora
AATCTGAACGAAAACACTGTTCAAAACCGAGAAAATAAACCAGTATATTATGCTGGAGTTTCAGCATAAGTATACTTGAAGTCCAGCATATTATACTGAAGTTCCAAGATAAGTATACTAGAACTCCATCATAATATGATGGAGTTCCAGCATAATATGATGGAGTTCCAGCATAAGTACACTAGAACTCCAGCATAATATACTGAAGTTCCAGCAAAGTATACTGGTCCAGTATAATATGCTGAAAGTTCATACACAAATGCTCGAATCTCCAGTATATTATGCTGGAATTTTTCTAGTGTTGGAATTTCAGCATAATATGCTGAAAGTTCATACACAGGTGCACCAAACTCCAGTATATTATGTTGGACCGGTTTCTGCTACGGCAAAATAGTATCTGAAAACTATTTAGCCCGCGCTGTTTATCTTAAGAAATCCATATTTGCGAAGGTTTTTCTTCAATCTGATAAGAAATTTGTACGTTCGTGCAAGAATAAGAATGAGATTCACAAAATCTTCAATCTCCCTTGAAAGAATCATTGTTTATTAATAGAGTGAAACGAATCCAAAATAAAACAAAATGAATATAAGAAACTTCTATAGTCAACCCCAATTAGTTTTTTATTTAATTGAGACATAATTTATTGTTTGAATCTTCGGACAAAATCATACAAATTTTTGTTTCAATTAGTCCACATACTTAGGTGGACAATGAAAATATAAACACAAACAAGTCATTATTTCTAGTTTTATACGTAATGATTTACGATGTCTTAAACTTTAATCGGGCTCTCAAGATAACACAACAGAGAAAAAAGGACAACCTACCCGCATTCACGCAGGACCCGGGGAAGATCGCACCTCAAGGTGTATGATGTAACACGGTTTACCCTAATACAATCATTAATGGCTGCTTTCACGGCTTGAAAGTGTGACCTTAGATACCGTTTTGTCCCAATGGTATTTTCAAATCCGGTAACAGGAGAAATTTAGAATGCTGACAAGTGACAGCCACCACAAAATCCAAAGCCAACATCAAATTCCTTATCACGAAAAAGTATTACCACCAAATATTTTTAGATTATACATTACAAAATCCAGTAAACTCAGTCAACCGGACTTATCATTTATTCAGTCCCTAGCAATAAAACTTGTTTTACAGACTCACTAACTTGAGGGTGTTTGCCTTCTCCTGCAGACTGTCGAGCAAGCTATCGAAACTCTTCTTGAAAGAGTCCACACCCTCCAATTCAAGTTGAGACCCAACAAAGCTCCAGTCGATCCCCAACTTCTCGAGGGCACAGTAAATACCTTCGGCTTCAGATACGTTTGAATCAATCGTCCTTGCAACAGAACCGTGATCGATAAATGCCTGAAGAGCTTGATCGGGCATCGTTGAAACCTAACAGACATTTAATTAGAGGTCAACAATCAGGCAAACACAAGGCAATATGGATTATTCGCATGACATTTTTCGAGGCCATCTCTTTAATTTCTGTCCCCATTAGCCCAGTGGGTTCAATTTCCCTTTTAAAATTAATTGCATGAATTATTCCTCTTGCAGATTGGGCTAAAGACATAATTAAAATAGTGGCCTTAAAAAAACGCCATTCGTGCAAATGTCTAGAGTAATATTTCATAAGAGGCACTCCAAGAAAAGTTATTTGATGAATTATTCTTTTTGCTGATAAATATAGCCCACTAGGCTAACAGGAGAGAACTTAAATAGTGGCCTCAAAAAAGCCATTCAATACTCTGGGGTAATATTCCATTAGAGACCAATTCAAGAAAGTGATTTGACGTCGACTCTACAGCGCCACAATCAAACAAGAAGGCAATAAGATGACTCACCGTGTCTGGTCCAATGAGAGGATCCACATATAGAGTGTCAGGATATGCTGGGTTCTTAACACTAGTTGATGCCCACAGTAGCCTCTGTTTCTTGGCACCTTTCTTTACCAAAGCTTCCCATCTAGGACCAGAAAATTTCTTCTGGTAAAGCTTATAAGCAAGAGCTGCCTGCGCATTTGCAGCCTGTAATGAAAGTAAGACAACATGAGGTTATCTGTCACTTGTATTTCTCTAACATCCGAAAAAGAATAGACAAATTCATAGCTGTATTAGCTACCTTCCCACGAAGATCAAGAGCCTCTGGAGTTCCAATTTTCTCAAGCATCTTGTCAACAAGTGTGTCTACTCGGCTAACGAAAAATGAAGCAACACTTGTGACTCTAGAGAGATCACTTAGCCCAGAAGCCTCAAGGCCATCAAGGTAAGCATCAATTACTGCTTCATATCTCTCAAGAGAGAAGATGAGCTGCGCATATACATAAGAGCTACTTCAGTATACGTGAAACCAACAAAGCACATAGAGGAAATGGAAGAAAACCACACGAAACATCAAATTATTTTGAGTACTTTTGTTAAATACACAAACATGGACCTAAAAGCGCATTAGTTATGGATCTTTGTTTTTTTTTCTTAATTTATTGTTCAATGGTAATGCACCTTTATTTAATTAAATAATTGGTGTCGCCTAGTGATCAATGAAGTGGGTTGAGAACCATGAGGTCTCGTATTCAAATCCCGGCAGAGGCAAAAATACTAGGTAACATCTTCTTATCCGTCCAAGCATTGGTGGATAGAGTTAATTGTTACTTGTTACCTGTTGCTGGTAGGAGGTAGCAGATATCTCATGAGCTAGCTGAACACCATTATAAAAAAACAAAAAGAAATTCCCTTTATCACTCACTAATCGAGTGCCATACAAATATCTCTCCTATGAGCACCAGAAGACAAGCAATCTTTAATCTCATGCATGAAGCGTCAAGTTGTCAAAAAAGATGACAAGGAATCAACTCACAGTGACATTGACACTTATTCCAAGTGAAATGACTTCCTTAATGGAAGGAATGCATGGAGCAGTAGCTGGAATTTTTATATACACATTGGACCGCTCAACCTTCTTATGAAGCCACTTTGCAGCCTCTACAGTGCCCTCTGTGTCCTCAGCAAGTCTAGGTGAGACTTCGACGGAAACATACCCATCGCCACCATCTGTTTTATCGTAGATTGACTCAAAGAGTTTGCATGCGTCTTGGATGTCCTTTACCACAAGTTCCCAGTATACGCTCTCTATATCTTTTCCAGCTTGAACAAGTTCCCTGAAAATAGCAGTGATGAAGATATTAGCAGAGTGGAAAACAGGCAAAACAAATAATCACAAAATGAAGAAATCATATATTCATTTCCCGTAATATGTTGTTGAAAGGACCCCTTATAAAGAAAAAGGCAAACAGCATCCTACATTACTGCAAGTCCATCAAACATTATTACAATGTGATTTAACATTGAAAATGACATTGGTATAACATGCTGATGCCCATTATAAACCCAACCTTCGTATGGATATTTATCATATTTATTATATAGACGTATAAATGTCCGTAATTTGTGTCTCCTATCCTCCTTTACTCTTCAGTTTTGGCATTCACGGTAAATCAAACAAAATGGTTTCTAAACCCCAACATTCAACAACCAACTTGTGCAGGAAAGCACACTACTAATGAGGAACGTATCAAAGTATAGATTACCTAAACTGTTCATTGTATGCATTTGATGTTGATATTGCTTTCTGGAAAATCTGCAATAATCAAAAGCTAAGAATCAGGTAGATTGATGGAATTGTAGACTAACAAGTAGAAACTAAAAACTGTAGATATATTATCTTCACAGTCACAGAACAGGCGTATAAAGAAGGGTTCAGTAAGGCATGCATAATTTACCGCAGGATTGCTGGTTACACCTCTGACACCACTCTCAATCAATGGAAGCAAATCCGTAACAGGACGGCATAGATTGTCATACCATGGACTTTGGCCTTGCCTCTCGTAGAGATCATGGAGAGTTGTTCTCTTCACTGTGCTTCCATTTCCATCAGCTTGAGAGCATTTGACACTGTCAAATAAATTGATGATTAAAATATTACTCAAGTCGTGTCAGTAAAAGTGTGTAAAATTTGTTAGAAAGACAAACTAAGGCAAGAGGGTACATAAAAAGATTTGAAAAATCTTATTTTTGTAAGTGAAGTAATATCTTATAAATTTATCAGCATAATTGGCCTGGCAGCATGCTTGTACGAACAATTGAGTACAACAAAGGTAGTTCTCACAGATTATGTAGAGACCTAATAAAGTACAACCATGGCCTCTACATTGTATCAATTATCTACATCCGTTAAAATCTGAAATATCTTCTTCTTTTCTTCTTTTTACAAGTAAACTGACATTTTAGAAATTTATCAGCATAAATGGCATGCTGGTATGACCAATTGAGTACAACAGAAGTAGTTTCCAAAGATTAAATTGTAACGATTATGTACATCTGTAAAGATTTGAAATATCTGACTTTATATTTTTAACTTCAATCTAATTAGAGATTTTTTTAAATAAGTTTAAATAGGTATACAGCCACTTTCGACTCTTCATAGACTCAGATTGATTACCTCCTTCTCAGAAGGAGCGATAGAGGCTTATGCAAGGACTGCAAGGTTATTCCGGGGAGTCCCTTTCGACTCTTCATAGACTCCTAGTGATGGATGTCGGCCTCTGGGTGAAGAGGAAGAGGAGGAGTGCTCGGGGGCGACCGCGAATTAGATGGGGTGCTCTAACTAAGGAGAAAGCCCAAGAGTTAGAGAGGAGGTTAGTTGATGGTGGAGCTTGGAGAAGTTCTGGGGAAGCGGACGCAATGTGGTCGGTAACGGCGAACTTAGTTAGGGAGGTAGCACGGGATGTGCTCGGGGTAGCCAAGGGCTATTCTGGTAGACATCAGGGTGACTGGTGGTGGAACGATGTAGTCCAGGAAAAAGTGGAGGTAAAGAAGGCAGCGTTTGCTAAGTTGGCAGGGAGCACTAACGAGGATGAAAGGAGAGTGAACAGGGAGACCTACAAGGCGGCGAGGAAGGAAGCAAAGCCGGCGGTTACGGAAGCTAAAAACGCGGCGTTTGGTCGCATGTACGAGGAATTAGGGGAGAGAGACGGGGACAGGAAGTTATTCCAGTTAGCTAAAGTAAGGGAGGGGAAGGCGCCGGATCTAGACCAAGTCCGGTGCATCAAGGACGAGGATGGTAGAGTTCTGATGGGTGAGTCTCGGGTCAAGCAGAGGTGGGAGACGTACTTTCGAGATCTTCTTAACGAGGAGGGGGATCGAAACATAGAGCTTGGGGAGCTGGGGCATTCAGAGAACCATAGAGACCTTGGGTACTGCAGGCGCATTAGGGTGGATGAGGTCATAGGGGCTTTGCGTAGGATGAGTAGGGGCCGAGCGACCGGGCCTGACGAGATCCCGGTGGAGTTCTGGAAATGCATGGGTAGGTCAGGAGTGGAGTGGCTCTCTAGGTTGTTCAATGCGATCTACAGGACTAAAAGGATGCCGGAGGAGTGGAGGTGGAGTACGGTGGTGCCCTTGTACAAAAACAAAGGGGATATCCAGTGTTGCAACAACTATAGGGTATCAAATTAATAAGCCACACCATGAAGGTCTGGGAGCGGGTGATCGAGGCGAGGGTGATGGAGATGACATCTATATCGGTGAACCAGTTTGGTTTCATGCTGGGTCGCTCAACTACAGAAGCTATCCACTTTGTCAGGAGATTGGTGGAACAGTTCAGGGATAAGAAAAAGGACATGCACATGGTGTTTATCGACTTGGAGAAGGCGTATGACAAGGTCCCAAGGGAGGTGCTATGGAGGTGCTTGGAGGCGAAGAGCGTGCCGGAAGCCTACATCAGAGTAACCAAAGACATGTACGATGGAGCTAAGACTAGGGTTAGGACGGTGGGCGGTGACTCAGACCATTTCCCGGTGGTTATGGGGCTCCATCAAGGATCGGCGCTTAGCCCTCTCTTGTTTGCGTTGGTGATGGATGCTATAACCCGACATATTCAAGGGGATGTGCCTTGGTGTATGCTATTTGCTGATGACATAGTATTGATAGACGAGACGAGGGTCGGTGTGAATGAGAGGCTAGAAGTATGGAGATAGACTCTCGAGTCTAAGGGTTTCAAAATAAGCAGATCTAAGACCGAATACTTGGAATGCAAGTTTAGCGCCGAGCCGAGCGAAGTAGGCAGGGACGTAATGATTGGAGCTCAGGTCATCGCTAAGAGGGACAGTTTCAGATATCTTGGGTCGGTGATTCAGGGGGACGGAGAGATTGACGGGGATGTCACTCATCGTATAGGAGCGGGATGGTCGAAGTGGAGGCTTGCGTCAGGAGTCCTGTGTGACAAGAAAGTGCCACTGAAACTCAAGGGAAAATTTTATAGAGCTGTGGTTAGACCCGCCATGTTGTATGGGGCGGAGTGCTGGCCGGTAAAGAACTCTCATGTTCAGAGAATGAAGGTTGCGGAGATGAGGATGCTCAGGTGGATGTGTGGACTTACCAGGTTAGATAAGATTAAGAATGAAGTTATTCGAGAGAAGGTGGGGGTGGCCCGGTGGATGAGAAGATGCGTGAAGCGAGGCTCAGGTGGTTCGGGCATGTGCGGAGGAGAAGTCCGGATGACCCGGTGAGAAGTTGTGAGCGGACTGGCGGTGGTCGGCGTGAGGAGAGGCAGAGGGAGGCCTAAGAGGTATTGGGGAGAGGTGATTAGGCATGACATGGCTAGGATGCATATTTCCGAGGACACGGCCCTTGATAGAAAAGTCTGGAGGTCTAGTATCAGGGTTGTATGATAGGGGCTCCTAGAATTTTTGTACTCCTTTCCCGGGGTTGGGTGAGGCTTGTCAGGGCGACTCATAGATGATTCGTGCATTGGATTAAGTCCCCCTTATGGTAGTTATTTATGGTAGTTACTGTTTGATATTACTGCATGTCATTTTATGTATAATTCTTATGTTTAGATAACTATCTATGCGATTTCTGCCGGAATTACTAATGCTCTTTTGTTTTTGGTTTTTGTTGTTGCTTTCCCTTCCCTTTTCTAAGCCGAGGGTCGATTGGAAACAGCCTCTCTACCCTTTGGGTAGGGGTAAGGCTTGTCTACATATTACCCTCCCCAGACCCCACCTTGTGGGACTATACTGGGTAGTTGTTGTTGTTGTTGTTAGGTATACAGCCACTCTACCGTTCCGGGGTAGGGGTAAGGCATACATCCTACCCCAAACACCCACTACTAGTGGGATTTTACTCGGTATGTTAGTTGTTGTAAGTTTAAATATGGATACAATACAAGAGTTTGAGGGATCATTCATCCATGCACTATTAGCACCAAATTTAGAGTTCCGATGAATCTAATATTTAAAAAAAAAGACGTCTTTTCCTTTCTTTTCTTTTCTTTTTTTTGGAGGAAAAAACGGTTTTGGCATAGATAAGCTGTAAGCAATCAAGAATTTAACTTTAGTAAAAAATCAACGGATTATTCAATTAACTTTTCTAGTTTCTGCACCCTTGCAGAAGATTAATAAATTTGCATATCACATAAAATGAAAAGCAGCAAGCTTTTTACCTCAAGGGAAATCTAAACAATTTTTACAGAATAAAAATAGCAGTGGTCAGATATGAAATCCAAAAGAAAAAAAGAAAAAAAAAAGGAATAAATAAAATAAGACAAGTTACAACAACTGTAAGTCCGGATATATGCAATAAAAATTTATGATCCAAATGAAATAATCTAATTTTAATGAATCCTATGAATGAATAGAGAAAAAAATTACCACAAGGAGCCTCTGATCGAAGGGTTGAAAACGAGTGACAATTTAGAAGCAGAAAATCTATGGTCAAAGTTGGTGGTTTTGTTGGTACGAAGATCAATAAAGCATTTTGGTGCAGATGAAGATCTGGTCGTAAAAGAAGAGTAGTTGAGGGCTGGATTTGAGAGCTTAGAAATGGTCGCCATTTTTGAGCTGAGAGAAAAGAGTAAAAGAGAGAGGGTTTACCAAAATGGGTTGGTGAGTGTTTATAGTTTTGACGATGGACGTCGACGATATAAACGAAGATGAATTGGGGGTTTAAGGTGAAAGGTTGGTGCGGCTGATTAGGGGTTGTTTGGCTAGAGTATTTGTTTTTATATACTACTATTTAATAATGATACAGGGACTATATCGCGAGATAAAATTATTATTATTATTATTATAAATAAATAAAAACTAACACGGAGTCGATGTATTTTTTTGGATTTTTTTTACTTAAATTCAATATCTACTTTAAAGCTCGACTAATCTGTATTTTTCTGAATTTTTTTATTTTAGATGGTAAAGCCAAATGTGATTCTGCTTCAAGATACGAATACTGTATTTATAGAATAAAAGATACTTATTATCCAATTGATGGTAATACATAATATTTTATTTCATATCTATTTGCATACAAACTAACACGTAAATATTCATGTAACCTAATACAATATTATTAATATTATCAATCAAATATTGCATTAGTTATGTTGAGCTAAATTTTTATTTATTATATAGCTAATAACCACCACACTGATTATGCAGGTTCCTTTTTTCCCCTAATTCCACCAACCAAACATTGGGGTTTGGTGGTTATA
The DNA here is from genome assembly GCA_032618575.1 of Nicotiana noctiflora. Lineage (NCBI taxonomy): Eukaryota > Viridiplantae > Streptophyta > Magnoliopsida > Solanales > Solanaceae > Nicotiana > Nicotiana noctiflora. The sequence goes on from JASVEL010007626.1 coordinate 8,552, forward strand.
TATTTGTTCATTGCAAGTGTTGTTTTAATTATATGATTCATTTCCAATGACACATTTATGTTTGATATTAGAGATTAATAATATAAAACATATAAAATATTTTCCTGACTATTTTTTTATTCAAATTATAATCATGTATTTTGTACCATTTCCTCCCAAACATTTTATATGAGGTATGTGAAATTTTACGCTGAAATGATATCTCTAATCAAGTAACCAAACAATCCCTTAGACTTTGTGTTTGATAATGTTCAGAAAATTAATAAAGAAAAGATAAAGGGTTGTTTTCATATTTGGGTTGGCTTTAGGTGGTAGGTAAAAGCCAAGAAAAGAAGGTGATCTTGGAATTATAATAATCCATTAATTAATACAACTATCACACTGTATACTATTTTATGTGTTAGGTGGATTTGGCCATAGGTACAAATTTTTCATTATCAGAATTTAGGAAAAAACAAATTAAGATAAACGGCATAAAGTCACAAGATATTGTTATTTAATTATTTGTTAAGAAATAAAGAGAAATGAGAAAATATAAAACTATTTCAATAGTTAATCTTGTGGCTCTTTGTATAAGAGTTTTGCCTATGCCCATCCTAGTGTAATTAAGTTCTTTTTACAAAGATATACGAAGGAATATCATATACTTAATACAAGATAATCTAGTTACCTTATTTAAAGTGATTCTAATCTTATATAGTATTATTTAATATATAAAAACAATTTAGAAGATTTTACAGTTTTCTGTCAAGTTAATTTGGATATGTTCAATTTATTTATAAACATCGTATCTTGGTCAGCTTATGCGTACTTCGAGTAATGTTATAAGATACGTGCTACTTTTGAGTTTCGACTAAGTGGGTTATCCCGTTATCAAAATTAAATTTAAATCCACCATTTGTTTAGTTAGGGTATTTGTTAAAATTTGGATAATTTTATACCACATTAATAGGATTATATAGGTTATATGTTTTAGGGATCTTTACATAAATAGTGGTTTATTTATTCTTTATTATTTTTTTAGTTATTTATATATATATATATATATATATATATATATATATATCGGCTATTTATAATTTAAACGACTGGGTGGATGACAAACTTGAGTTAATTCTTCTAAGTTGGTTCATCCGGCATAGTAGCACAGGCGGGGTCAAATATGAATTAACCCAAATAGCCGCTCACCCCACAACTTAAACTAAAAAAAATCGACAAATATATAATACACACATAATTTATGTATTAAACATGTATAATTATATATAATCAATATATTCACAGGTTTTCTTTCTCCTCTCTCCTCTCTCGTCTCTCCTCTCTCCTCTCTCCTCTCTCCTCTACTACAACGGTAAGTTTTCTTTCTCCCCCTACCCACCCCCAGCGATCAACCATCCCCACCCCTCAACCACCGACGACAACCTGACCCCCCCCCACCATCACCGGCGACATGCGGCAGTCTGGTGACCTCCCTGGTAAGGTGACCTTCCTGCCCTCCCCCTCACTTCCCCTCTTCTCTATCCCCCTACGTTGCCCCCTCCCTCTCCCCTCCGAGAGCCGGCGACCCCCCTCCCCCACCACCCCCTTCTTCCTCCTTCCCTTATTTCTCCTATTCTCTCTCTGCACCTTCCTCACCTCCTCCACCCCCCTCCCTCCTCCCGCTACTACTCCTTCCCCCCTCGCCCGCCCTCCCCCCCCCCCCTTCTTCCTCCTTTTCTCCCTTTTTTTCTCTCTTTCTCTATCTCTTATTCCCCTGGTATCCCCCCTCACTACCCGGGCAGGCAGCCCCCCTTCACCACCCCCGTATTTTTGTGTGGTTGGTTTTTATGTGTGTGATCTACAGGTGTTAATTGCGGTGGACGAGGCGGGCTTGCGATAGCTAGAAGAGTAGAGGGAATCGATCTCTGTCCGGGAAGTGCAAAAGCTGAAAGTATTCAACTTCAGGAGCATCAAAACCAACTACCAGGTTATTATTTTCTCCGGGAATTGGTACCTCCCGATCCCTTATTTACACTGTACTCATACTGCATTTCCAAGATACCTTTCTGTGTGGTTCTCTCGGGCGCTATATAGCTTACTCTTCTCCTCGTATATTGCTAAATTTCGGGTGTACATCTCTGGTATTCGTAGGCGTTAAGAGGGATATTGGCCGCGGTTGGGGATGGTAGTATAAGGTCATATCCTCTAGGGGTGGGGGTAGGGGTAAGAGGGGGCAGGGGGCAGGGGGCAGGGGGCAGGGAATGGTTCTGGGGGCGGATCGAGAGGCAAGGGTAGTAAGCGGTTAGCGGACGTTTTGCGTTTAAGAATAGGGTCGTGGAACGTAGGCACCCTGACTGGTAAGTCCTTGGAGCTGGCAAAAATTCTTCAGAAGAGGAGGGTCAACATAGCTTGTTTGCAGGAGACTAGGTGGAAAGGGTCGAAGGCAAAAAATGTAGACGGAGCTAAGCTATGGTACTCTGGGTCCATGAAGGGTAAGAATGGAGTAGGTAACTTAGTGGATAGGGACCTTCGGGAGTCCGTGGTCGAGGTTAGGCGAGTGAATGATAGGTTAATATCTATCAAGTTGGTTATAGGTGGGTGCGTCCTTAATGTCATCAGCGCTTACGCGCCTCAAGCAGGAATAAAGGAGGAGGTTAAGAGGCGCTTTTGGGAAGGCTTGGACGAGTTGGCTAGTAGTATCCCTCTATCTGAGAAGTTAGTTATTGGAGGAGATTTTAATGGCCACATTGGTGCCGATGCTGGGGGTTATGGTGAAGTGCATGGGGGCTATGGGCTCGGGGTCAGAAACGGAGGAGGCTTTTCTCTGCTTGATTTCGCCAGAGCTTACGATCTTTGGATTGCGAACTCGGTCTTTCAGAAAAGTGAGGAATACTTGGTTACTTTCAAAAGTTCGATATCAAGGACTCAGATAGATTACCTCCTCATCAGACGAAATGATAGAGGGTTGTGCAAGGACTGTAAGGTCATCTTGGGAGAGTGCCTCTCGACTCTTCATAGATTCCTAGTGATGGATGTCGGTATATGGGTGAAGAGGAAGAGGAGGGGCGCCCGGGGTCGGCCAAGGATTAGGTGGGGAGCCTTGACTAAGGAGAATGCCCTGGAGTTGGAAACGAGGTTAGTTGATGGAGGTGCCTGGAGAAGTTCTGGGGAAGCGGATGCTATGTGGACTGTGACGGCTGATCTGGTGAGGGAGGCAGCGCGAGATATGCTTGGAGTAGCCAAGGGATATTCAGGCAGGCATCAAGGTGACTGGTGGTGGAACGAGGCTGTCCAAGGAAAAGTGGAGGCGAAGAAGGACATTTGCTCGGATTGCGGAGAGCTCGAGCGATGAGGAAAGGGGAGTGAACATGGACCTCTATAAGGAGGCGAAGTTGGCGGTTACAGAAGCGAAGAATGCAGCGTTTTGGCGCATGTACGAGGAATTAGAAGAGAAAGGAGGGGACAGGACGTTGTTTAGGTTGGCTAAACTGAGAGAGAAGAATGCACGGGACCTGGACCGAGTTAGGTGCATCAAAGACAAGGATGGTAGAGTTCTGATGGGAGAGGCTCAGGTCAGGCAGATGTGGAAAGCATACTTCCGAGATTTGCTCAATGAGGAAGGGGACCAAGACATAGAGTTAGGGGAGCTGAGGGACTCTGAGCGCCATAGGGATCTGGAGTTCTGCAGGCGCATTAGAGTAGAGGAGGTTGTGGAGGCTTTGCGTAGGATGAGTAGGGGTCGAGCGACCGGACCGGACGAAATTCTGGTGAAGTTTTGGAAATACATGGGTAGGGCAGGAGCGGAGTGACTGTCCAGGTTGTTCAATGTGATCACCATGTCCAAAAAGATGCCAGAGGAGTGGAGGTGGAGCACAGTTGTGCCTGTGTATAAGAATAAAAGGTGACATCCAGTGTTGCAACAACTATAGAGGCATCAAATTACTAAGACACACCATGAAAGTATGAGAGCAGGTGGTTGAGGCGAGGGTGTGGGCGATGACGGCAATCTCGGTGGACCAGTTTGGTTTTATGCCGAGCCGCTCCACCACAGAAGCTATCCACCTTGTCAGGAGATTGGCGGAAAAGTTTAGGGACAAGAAGAAGGACTTGCACATGGTGTTTATCGGCTTGGAGAAGGCGCATGACAAGGTTCCAAGAGAGGTGTTATGGAGGTGCCTGGAGGCGAAGAGCGTGCCGGAGGCCTACATTAGGATGATCAAGGATATGTATGATGGTGCCAAGACGAGGGTTAGGACGGTGGGTGGCGACACAGACCACTTCCCGGTGGAAATGTGGCTTCACTAAGGATCGACGCTCAGCCCCCTCCTATTTGCTTTGGTGATGGATGCTCTAACTCGGCATATCCAAGGAGACGTGCCATGGTGTATGCTATTCGCCGATGATATTGTCTTAATAGACGAGTCGAGGGTCGGTGTTAACGAGAGGTTGGAAGTTTGGAGACAGACCCTCGAGTCAAAGGGTTTCAGACTAAGCAGGTCTAAGACTGAATACTTGGAGTGCAAGTTTAGCTCCGAGCCGAGCGAAGAAGGAGCTGGTAGGGACGTGAAGCTTGGTTCTCAGGTCATCGCCAAGAAGGACAGTTTCAGATATCTTGGGTCGGTGATCCAGTGTGACGGAGAAAGCGACGGGGATGTCACTCACCGAATAGGGGCTGGGTAGTCGAAATGGAGGCTTGAGTCGGGAGTCTTGTGTGACAAGAAAGTGCCACAGTATCTCGAGGGAAAGTTTTATAGAGTTGTGGTTAGACCAGCAATGATGTACGAGGCGGAGTGCTGGCCAGTGAAGAACTTTCATATCCAGAGAATGAAGGTAGCGGAGATGAGGATGCTCAGGTGGATGTGTGGGCACACCAGGTTGGATAGGGTCGGGAATGAAGTTATTCGGGAAATGGTAGGGGTAGCCCCAATGGATGAGAAGCTGCGAGAAGCGAGACTCGGGTGGTTCGGACATGTGCGGAGGAGAAGCCCCGATGCACCGGTGAGGAGTTGCGAGCGGCAGTCGATAGTTGGCGCAAGTCGTGGCAGAGGGAGGCCAAAGAGGTATCGGGAGGAGGTGATTAGGCGGGACATGACTATTATGCGGATTTTCGAGGACATGGCTCTTGATAGGAAAATCTGGAGGTCTAGTATCAAGGTTGTAGGTTAGGAGCTTCTATTATTTCGCGGGATAGGGATGGGTCGGGGGGAGGGTTCCCGATAGGTTAATATCTCTGTGAGTACTTCTAAAATTACTAATGTCTTTTGTTCATGTTGTTGCTTTGTTTACTTTGCCATTTTATATGTCAGTTTTTTGTGGTTTATTCTGGAGTCACTAATGCTTTTTCTTTTTGTTTTGTTTTGTTTTTGTTTTTGTTTTCTTTTCTCGATCTTTCGCCGAGGGTCGATTGGAAACAGCCTCTCTGCCCTATCGGGTAGGGGTAAGACCTGCGTACATATTACCCTCCCCAGACCCCACCATGTGAGACTATACTGGATAGCTGTTGTTGTTGTTTGTAATATATAATCAATACATATAACCAAAAACTATTAATACGATGAGCTATCATATAAAAAAATCCCACCATGTTTCCTATTGCGGCTGTATCACACCGCCAACGGATGAGAGCCACGGCCAAAAGTCGTCCCCCTAAACCCAAAAGCTAAGTTTGAATTAAAAAATGTTTAAATCACCATTGTTTGACCAACCCTCATTTAAGTAACAAGTTCATACTCTTGTCCAGCAACGAAGTCGACTCGATCATAATTGGTTGGCATTTGGACACAAGAATTGTGAAATTTCAAAAGAAAAAAAATTACTTTTTTAAATAAAAATTGTATAGATTTGTGTAGGAAAATTAATATAATTTGGAGTTGTTTTGAATTTTTGTGAGTGCTTCAAGTGAGGATTTTAAAAAATAATTTTTTGGAGTTTTTTTAGTTTTCGAAAAAATTCCGAAATTCCTTCAAGTGAGATTTGAAATTTTCAAACACTAGTTCCGGAAAAAGGAAAAAAAATTCCAAAAAAGTGTTTTTTTTAATGGCCAAACGGCCCTTAAATCAGAAATTTGAATGTTACTTTTATGTATTCATCATTGCTCCTATAGTATTTTTTTACATCGAATAGGATTAAATTTTCTTATAAATCACATTACTTAAATCGGTGTTTAAAAGCAAACAAAATTAACATTAACATATAGACAGTCAAATGATGTAATGACATAGAAATTTTTTAAAATTTTTGAAGATTTACGAGCCGCTGTATCAGAGTGCGCGTTTCATATAGATGACGGTTAAATTTATCTAGCCAGATAACACAATGACCAAATTTATATTTTGTCAAATATTTGATAGGGCCGGCTCAAGCACGGGTAGGGCCTAAAGTCAAAGTTTTATGTGAGACCTAAATTTTCTTTAAAAATATTATAATATAATTATATTTGAAATATATTCTTCTAGCTTTTTACAATACAAAATTGTTAATAATCTTTATAATCGATTTTTCTTATAATTTCTTCTCAATTGATAATATAGTCAACCCATTTAATCTTTTGAGATATTGTTGATCTTAGCTAATTGAAAAACTTATTTTTGTTGAGTTAACTATTATAACCTTAATGCTCGATCTCTAACCTACAACCTTAATGCCCGATCTCTACAACTTCTTATCTTGGGACACGTCCTTGAAAATTTGAAGTCACACCATCATGCCCGATCATCTCTGTCAAATACTTCTTAGTTCGTCATTTACCTCTTCTTGTGCCCACCAAACACCTCCTCACCGGCGTATTTGGGCTTATCCTCTAAACATGACCGAACCATCTGAGTCTTGCTTACCGTAACTTGTTATCCATGAGGGCCACACACACATTCTCCCGAATATCTTCATTCCTAATTTTATCCATCTAAATATATTTCTTTTATGGTACATGAAAAAGTGCATTTTTTGTACTAAAAGTATTACCTAAATATTACGTTTAATACCCATAAATCTAGAAATAGGAACTCTCAGATTTGGGACCTAAGGCACAAGCTTTATTGGTATTAACAGAGTATAAAATGCAAACTTCCACAAAATTTGACAAACCAGAAAAAGAATTTCTCCCTCTAGTCTATAATAAGTGTCTTTTTTACTTTTAGCGCGTCCATTAAGAAAATAATAAATCCTATACAAAATTACCTAGTATGACTATACTACCCTTATTAAATATTGGGCACATGATTATAGTGATGAGAGAATTCTTTTTAGGGATATGCACATAAGGGTAAAAGAGTAAAAATAAATTAAATTTTTTCTTAATTACCTAACTAGACACTTATTTTGGACCAAAATCAAAAAGTAAAAGAGACACTTATTATGGATCGGGGGGAGTATTATTTGTGGCTTGAACTAATTCATTGTATTTTTAGGAAACCCATAGTCCCTATAGGTTTACGAAAACTCATTGTCCTAATAGATTTTCGAAAGGAAAACATATAGTCCTTGTCAAATTGGGAAATCTTTCCCATATATGTTTGGAACATTTTGGGAGCTGAATATAGGGTTGTAGTTGGGGTTTATGTGTATTGTATTGTGCTTTTCTTCTCATTTATACTAAAAAACTCTCTCTGCATTTGCCCCAAGGATTAGGCTTAGTCGAACCTCGTTAAATCCTTGTGTTGGTTTTTCTTCTCTATTTGCTTTGTGTGTAATTTATTGCTAGTTAACCCATGATATTCCGCAATAATTGGTATCAGAGCAAGGTTCAGGTTTCTACATATAATATAGAATTAAGATGTCTTCATCATCTTCGACAAAGTATGAAATAGAGAAATTTGGCAGGGGTTCTAGTTTCAGTTTATGGAAGATTAGGATGAAATCATCCTTGGTGTTACAAGGGTTATGGAAAGCAATTGATGAGGATTTTCCTGAAGGTATGAAAGAAAGAAAGAAGGAAGACTTGAAGGAGAGGGCTTTGAGTGCGATCTTCATGAGTGTTATAAATAACGTTCTACAGAAAATTGGGTGAAGAAACTTCCGCAGAAACGGCATAGTAGAAGTTGGAAGACCTGTATTCTAAAAAAACTCTCACAAACTGCTCTACCTGAAAAAGAGGTTATACAATCTCCGTATAAACGAAGGTACATACGTTAAAACTCACCTTGACGAGTTCAATTCAATTATAATGAATCTGAAGAATGCAGATATCAAAAATAAGAGTGAGGATCAGGCCTTGATTGTTATGTTCTTTACCATAGTCTTATGATACCTTTGTCGATACACTACTATATGGGAAAGATATCATTTCACTAGAAGATGTTAGTAATTCACTAAATCTAAAAAGTTGAAAAAGAGTTTTACAGACAACAAATTTGAGGGCGATGGTCTTGTGATTAAAGGAAGAATACAACAAAATGACTTTAACAAGAACAAGTCAACCGCAAAATCAAAGTCTAGAGCAAGAAAGCAACACTATTATGAGTGTGGGGAGCAAGGTCACTACAAGAGAGATTGTCCTAATCTGATGAAGAAAATAAGAAAGCAGAAAAATTTGACAAATATTGTTGTCACTAGCAATAATTCTGATGATAGTGAATATGAAGGGAAAGTTTGTGCTGTGATTTCTAGTCTTGGACAAAATTGTTGGGGTTGTTGATTCTGGTGCTAATTCCCGCATGTGTGTCACGACCCCAAAATCCGGTCGTGATGGCGCCCAGCACATTGATAGGCTAGCCTGACCAACCTTACACAACACCGAGCTACCAGCTCTTACTTTACTTCAAAAGCATTAATAATGATAAGAAAATACGAAATCTAGCATAAGTTGCAAAAATAACCCAACGATAGCATAATACTTCCCACATAATCTGGGGTCATAAGTCAAAATCCTCTACCAATAAATATATCAACGACACTGTATACATAGTGTATCTGACAAAAATGCAGAAAAGTCTAGAAATAAAGGAAAACAGGGCAAGTCGGGTCCTGCGGACACCAAGAAGCTACCTCGACAGTCTGAATATCAACTCTGAGTTAGCTAGAGGATCAGACCTGCCGTGATGTACCTGGATCTGCACACAAGGTGTAGGGAGTAGAGTAAGTACTTCCAACTCAATGGTAATACGCACGGATAAAGACATTGAAGGTAAGAATACCTAATAGACCACACTTCAAAGCTATACAATACCTCTTTTATCATTTTTAACAGTATAAGTCTCAGCTAAAGCAATAACAACTAAAGGAGTACAACAGATATGTCTAAATGCAATGCAGATTCATGAATATGGCCACTACGGAGCGTAGCCCGATCCATTTTGGTACCCGCATTCACTGTGGGGGTTCAGACTCCGGAGGGGCTCCTACAGCTCAAGCACAATATCAGTGACATGCTGCGGCACGCAGCCCGATCCACTACCAGTCCAGCTACATGCAATGCAAGCCTCACAGGCACAATTAATTATCATTTTGAAATCCTTTTTAACAGTAATTATAGAAATCAGTGTACATAAATACCAGAGTTTGAAAAATCATTTTAGATAGTGTTTAGCTCAGGACTGATATCATGATAACATGCTATAATCATAGAAGCAATGGTAACGATACTCATGAGATCCAAATAACTGGCTCACATCCCAAATATATCCACAACCATCTAAGTAGGAGGTTTACCGGCTCATTTATAGCCAACAACACAGTATAATGCTACACAGACGGACTAATCCATAGTCCCCAATCACAATCGACCCCACACTCACAGTAGAGTACATGTCTCACCTCAATACAACGTCACATAGTGATATACCGGGGTTTCAAACCCTCAGGTCATCATCCACACCTATTACTCGCCTCGAACCGGCTCAAAAACTTGTCCGCAAAGCCTTTGCCTCGAGAATCAACACGGTGCCGAATCTGATCAAAACCAATAGGAATACATCAAAATAGGCTAAAGGAACATAACCCAATCGAAATAACTCGAATTACACCCAAAAATACGAAGTTGCCAAAACCCGAGTCCTGGGATCGCTTCTCAAACAATTATGATATCCACATTTTGAGAATTCTCATATTTCCACGAGTCCATACATATAAAATTTATCAAAATCGGAGTCCATTTTCCTATTCAAATTATCAATTTTCTATTTCTTAGGCTTCAAGCAAAATCCTCCATTTTTACACCTTAATTCCTCCAATTTCAGAGATTAATTCCATATTTTATCAATATAATAACATAATTTAGGTTCAAGAGTCCTTACCTGATCATACTCCCCAAATTCCTCTTCAAAATCACCCAATTCTTTTAAGACTATTGAAATTCGAATAAACTGATGCCTTAAACTGTAACGACCCGGCCCGTCGTTACGGGAATTACCACCCCGTTACCTTGCATTTACATATATTATGCTTTTAAAACAAGTATTAGAGTATATCGGGTGAGTTAGGAGTGATTTGGATTGAAAATGAAACAAATAGCATGTTTGAAGGAAGCTTGAATATGAAAAGTCAACCAAGAGTTGACTATTGAGTTAGAGTGCTCGGAACCGGATTCTGATGATTCGGTTAGTTCCGGAAGGTGATTTGTGACTTAGGGGAGCGATCGGAAGTTAATTTGGAGACCCGGTGTAGAAATAGGCTTGAATTGGCTAAGGTTGAATTTTGGCGAAATCCGAACAGTAGGTGATATTTTGATCCGGAAGTCGGAATGGAATTCCGACAGTTGCAGTAGCTTCGTTAGGTGATTTTGGATGTGCCTGCAAAATTTCAGGTCATTCGGACGTCGTTTGGTCGGGTTTTTTGATTGAATGTGTAATTTGGAATGTTTTAAGGAATTTAGGCTTGAATTCGATGCGAATTATGAGTTTTGATGTTGTTAGACGTGTTTTGAGGATTGGAGCAAGTTCGAATAAGGTATTAAGATGTGTTGGTATGTTTGGATGAGGTCCCGGGGCCTCGGGGTGTTTTCGGATGGTTAAACGGAAGAAAATCATGGAAATTGCAGGTTGGGATCCTGTTTCTGTTATTTTCGCTCCTGCGGAATTTTGGTCGCAGGAGCGAGTCCGCAGAAGCGGATATTGGAGCGCAGAAGCGCTTGTGATCGCCGAAGCGGAAAGGAGCCCGCAGGTGCGGCACCGCTGAAGCGGATGTTGAGCCGCAGAAGCGGCCAAGGGCTATGGGGCGAAGGATCGCAGAAGCGGAATGGTAGCCGCTTAGGCGAGTCCGCAGAGGCGGACACCTAGCCGCAGAAGCGGAAATTTCCGCAGGAGCGGTCGAGGCTTCGCAGAAGCGGACGCGCAGAGGCGGTCCGTATGTCGCAGAAGCGGAAATGGCCGGCTAGGCCTGGAACCGCAGAAGCGACCCTTCGGTCGCGGATACGGAAGCATAGAAGCGGAAAATGTTCCGCAGAAGCGAAAATCGCTGTAAGTAAGTGTATCAGAAGTTAGAAAAATTTCAGAAACATTTTAACATTTGGGGGTCTCGGCTTAAGGGCGATTTTGGGCGATTTTGAGGAGGAAATCAAGGGAATTCATCAGGTAATCAACTATGAACTCATATTATGATTAGTATTGATAATATCATGCAATTATATCATGAAAATGGAAGAATTTGGGGTAATTATGGAGGATTTAGCCCTAGTCTTGGACTTTAGAAAATCAAGGTTTTGAACGGGCAAATGGAGTCCGATTTTGGTAAAATTGATATGCTTAGACTCGTATTGAGACGAGGGTTCCGGAAATGTGAATTTCGTAAATTTTTGGAATGTGGGCCCGGGGCTCGGGTTTTGACAACTTTGGGAATTTTGATGTAAATTGAGTTGTATTGATTGGGTGTCGTCCCATTGGCCTAAATTGTTGTATTTTTACTGTATTTGATCAGATTCTACGCGTACGGAGCTTGATTCTCGTGGCAAGGGCATTTGCGGAGTAGTCGTCGCACCGTATTGAGGTGAGTAATAGATGTGGGTGATGACCAGCGGGTTCGAAACCCCGGTATACCACTTTGTGACGCTGTATAGCGGCGAGACACGCACACTCTCGAGAGTGCGGGGTCGATCATGAATTGGAGACTATATATTAGTCCAACCTGTTGATACTGTATTATTGGCTATTCTAGAGCCGTCGAACCTCCTTCTCGGATGGTTGCATATATATATATATATATTGTGATAATGGCCACTCTTGAGCCGAGGAACCCCTTCTTGGGCGGTTGAGTATACATGTGGGCCGTGAGCCAGTTATTGGATCCCGCGAGGATCGTTATCATTGTCTTATCACATAGACATGCTAGTTTACTACTAGTCCGCAGCCATTTTTGTTATTATGCAAATTCCAATCTCTGGAACTTGATATTACTGTTTTCCAACTGAAAAATGATAAAAGAGTTTTCAAAAACTACTTTTGAGCCTGCGAGGCCGTATCTGCATATTAGCTGACTAGTAGTGGATCGGGCTGCACGCCGCAGCAAGATATATGTTGGATCGGACTGCACGCCGCAGTGATATCTCTATGAGATGTGCTTGGGCTGTAGGAGCCCCTCCGGAGTCTGAACCCCCACAGTGAGCACGGGTACCCAAAATTGGAGTCGGGCTACACGCCGTAGCGGTCATATCATGCATTGCATTGCATTTAGCTACATCTGCTAGCTGTTATGCTATTTATTGGTAATTGTTGGTACAGGTACAGAGAATATTGATTCTATGACAGGGTAGCCGATTATAGCTTTACATAGTGCTTTATTGCGGATTTCTTATCTGCGCTGTCTTACCCTTGTTTATTACCACTGAGTCTGGCAGTACTCATTTTACTCCCTGCACCTTGTGTGCAGATCCAGGTACCTCTCAGCAGTGATCCAGTAGCTGTGCGAGGCGACGTTTGTGGATATTCGAGGTAGCCGCAGAGTCCGCAGGACCCGATATTCCTTCCTACTGTCTTTGGATTTTGTATTGACATTCCTTTCCGCACTTGGTATTTTGTAAACCTTTATACACTTATGTTCTTTAGAGGCTCGTGACTCTTGACCCTTGGTCTATGGGAGTTATTGTATTATGGGACTTGGTTCCCCGTTTTCGTTACATGTATTACTGTTATATCGTTAATTAATTTGTTTAAATGGGTTAAAAAGAGCTTCTAGCTCCGTGGTTGATATGGATTGGTCGGCTGGCTTAGCAATGTGTCGGGCGCCATCACGACCGGATTTGGGGTCGTGACAAGTCGGTATCAAAGCCTAGGTTTACTAGGCCTCACGAGTCTCGAGCCGGTTAGTAGAGTCTTGTGGATCGGTACGGGGACGCCCGTACTTATCCTCGGGAGGTCTGCGAACCTTTAGGAAAACTTCACTTTTCTTGAACTCCGTCGTGCGATCTTGTTGTTCCGAGAACCGAACTTCTATATTCTATTCTCTCGCGTATGGCGAGAACGCGAGCATCGGGACGAGGTGGACGACCTCCATCGCCACCGGTTACAGGCCGTGGGCGCGGTCGTGGCAGAGGTAGAGGTAGGGCAGCCGAGGCAGTGCCCGCTGACCCGCCCGTTGTACCGGTTCGGGAGCAACCCCCAGTGGTTGAAGCTCCGGCAGTCCCAGTTCAGGGCCAGACCATATCTATTGCTATTCCCGGTCTTCAGGAGACTCTGGCCCACATATTATCGGTGTGTTCCGGCTTGGCTCGGGTAGTTTCAGCCTACCGCCACCGTAGCGACATCTCGGTCGGGGGTGGTCGGCGGACCCCGCAGCTCGCACACCGACCCGGTTGTTCGGGGACTTCGGACGCCGCAGGCGGTCCCCGCTCGGTGGTTGCACCGGTTATTCCTCCGACTGCACCAGCTCCAGCTCCGAGAGCATATGGTTCGAGGTTATGCTCGAGGACGAGCGAGCGTCGTCTCGAGAGATTTGGTAGACTTCGAACCACCCCATTTCGGTGGCGTTGAGGGTGAGGATGCCCAGTGTTTCTTGGATAAATGTCGAAGATGCCGCGTACGGCCGGTATTCTCGAGTCCGACGGAGTTTCATTTACTACATTTCGGTTCATCGGTCCCGCATTTGATTGGTGGGAGGAGTTTGAGAGGCGTAGGCCTCGGGAGAGAAGCACCTCTCACATGGCGGCAGCTTCTCTACTCTCTTTCTAGAGAAATATGTACCTCGGCCTCGTCGCGAGGAGCTACGTCGCCGGCTCGAGTGGTTGATTCAGGGCGACATGTCCGTGACCCAGTATGAGCTCGGTTGGCTAGGCTTGGCTAGGCATGCCACATGGATGATCCCTAATGATAGGGAGAGGATCGGGAGGTTCATTGATGGCCTCAACTACTCTATCCGTATTCTTATGACCGGCGAGCGAGTTCTGTCATCATCGTTTGAGCAGGTAGCTGATATGGCACGCTCCATTGAGGCGGATCGTCGCCGAGAGAGAGAGGAACGGGAGGCCAAGAGGCCTCGTGGTTCTGGCAGTTTCAGTGGTGCTCCATCTAGAGGGCATTCCCAGCAGAGCAGAGGTCGCTCATCTGGACCTTCTCATTCAGGCCGCCCAGAGCAGAGCGGAGGTTCTTATGGTCGTGGTCGCTAGGGATTTCAGCAGGGTCAGTCATCGCTTGGTGCCCTCCCAGCCCAGAGTGCAGCACCTACTTCTCCAGCACCAGGTGCATGTTATGAGTGTGGTGAGTTTGGCCACACGAGGAGACATTGCCCTCGACTACGTAGGGGCAGGACTCAGCAGAGGGATCAGCCCTCCATCTTCAGCACCATCTCAGTCTAGTAGAGGTGGAGGTCAGTCTTCTCGTGGACGCCCCAGGGGCGAGGAGAGATCTGGTGGAGGTCAGGCACGGTTCTATGCACTTCCTGACAGGCGTGATGCAGTTGCCTCCGATGCTGTGATTACAGGTATCATTTCTGTCTGTCACAGAGATGCCTCTGTTCTATTTGACCCAGGGTCCACATATTCTTACGTGTCCTCTTATTTTACACATCATTTGAGTGCGACTCGTGGTATTCTTGATTTACCTGTTCATGTATCCACCCCCGTGGGTGATACGATTGTTGTGGATCATGTCTATAGATCCTGTGTTATATCTATTGGGGGTCTGAAGACCCAGGCAGACTTGTTATTGTTGGGTATGGTGGATTTTGATGTTATATTGGGTATGGACTGGTTATCTCCGTACCATGCTATATTGGACTGTCATGCTAAGACAGTTACGTTGGCCATTCCTGGTATTTCTCGGATTGAGTGGCGGGGTTCGACCGATTTCGTCCCTAGCCGTGTTATTTCGTTCTTAAAGGCTCAGAAGATGGTTGAAAAAGGGTGTTTATCGTACTTAGCTTTTGTGAGAGATGTGGGAGCTGAGTCTCCTAGCATTGATTCTGTACCTGTTGTGAGGGATTTTCCAGATGTGTTTCCCTCAGACCTGCCGGGCATGCCGCCGGACAGGGATATTGATTTTGGTATCGATTTGGTGCCAGGCACTCAGCCTATTTCTATTCCTCCGTATCGGATGGCACCAGCCGAGTTGAAGGAATTGAAGGAGCAGCTCCAGGAACTCCTAGATAAGGGGTTCATTCGGCCGAGTGTGTCGCCGTGGGGTGCACCGGTCCTGTTTGTTAAGAAGAAGGACGGATCTATGAGGATGTGTATTGACTATAGGCAGCTAAACAAAGCAACAGTGAAGAATAAGTATCCTCTGCCTCGTATTGATGATTTGTTTGATCAGCTCCAGGGAGCTAGGGTGTTCTCGAAGATTGATCTTCGTTCGGGCTACCATCAGCTGAAGATTAGAGAGTCCTGACATTATGAAGACTGCATTTCGGACCAGATATGGTCACTATGAGTTCCTTGTGATGTCTTTTGGGCTGACCAACGCCCCAGCAACATTTATGCATCTGATGAACAGTGTATTCAGGCCGTATCTTGATTCATTTGTGATCGTATTCATTGATGACATACTTGTCTACTCTCGTAGCCGGGAGGAGCATGCTCGGCACTTGAGTATAGTATTGCAGAGATTGAGAGAGGAGAAGCTGTATGCCAAGTTCTCCAAATGTGAGTTCTGGCTTGAGTCTGTGGCATTCTTAGGACACGTGGTGTCCCGTGATGGTATTCGGGTAGATCCGAGGATGGTCGAGGTAGTGCAGAGTTGGCCCAGACCGACCTCAGTTATTGAGATCCGTAGATTTCTGGGATTAGCAGGATATTATCGCCGATTCATTCAGGGATTCTCATCTATTGCTTCACCCTTGACTAGATTGACTCAGAAGGGTGTTCCTTTCTTATGGTCCGAGGAGTGCGAGGAGAGCTTTCAGAAGCTCAAGACAACACTGACCACAGCACCAGGTCTTGATTCTACCGACAGCTTCAGATTCTTATACTGTATATTGTGATGCCTCCGGAGTGGGCATTGGTTGTGTGTTGATGCAGGAGGGTAGGGTCATTGCTTATGCTTCTCGTCAGTTGAAGCCCCACGAGAAGAACTACCCTGTTCATGATTTGGAATTAGCTGCTATTGTTCATGCCTTGAAGATTTGGAGGCATTATCTATATGGTGTATCTTGTGATGTATATACAGACCACCGCAGCCTTCAGCATTTGTTTAAGCAGAAAGATCTAAATTTGAGGCAACGGAGATGGCTTGAGTTGCTTAAAGACTATGATATTACTATCTTGTATCATCCCGGGAAAGCCAATGTAGTGGCTGATGCATTGAGCCGGAAGGCTATTAGTATGGGCAGTTTGGCGTATATTCCAGTTGGGGAGAGACCCTTAGCAGTTGATGTTCAGGCGTTAGCTAATCAGATGGTAAGGCTGGATATTTCTGAGCCCAGTCGGGTGATGGCTTGTGTAGTAGCTCGTTCTTCTTTATATGATCGTATTCGAGAGCGCCAGTATGATGATCCACACTTGCTTGTCCTTAAGGACAGAGTTCAGCATGATGATGCTAGGGATGTCACTATTGATAGTGATGGTGTGTTGCGGATGCAAGGCCGGATATGCGTGCCCAATGTTGACGGCCTTCGTGAATTGATATTGGAGGAAGCCCATAGCTCGCGGTATTCTATTCATCCAGGAGCCGCGAAGATGTACCAGGATTTGAAGCAGCATTACTGGTGGAGAAAGATGAAGAAAGATATTGTGAGCCATGTGGCTCGGTGTCTAAACTGTCAGCAGGTCAAGTATGAGCATCGGAGACCTGGTGGTGTATTCCGACGTATTGATATTCCGGAGTGGAAGTGGGAAAGAATAACTATGGACTTTGTTAGTGGACTCCCTCGGACAGCGAGGAAGTTTGATTCAGTTTGGGTGATTGTGGATAGGTTGACTAAGTCAGCTCACTTCATCCCCGTGTGTACTACCTATACCTCAGAGCGGTTGGCACAGATATTCATCCGTGAGATAGTGAGATTGCATGGAGTTCCTATTTCCATTATATCAGACAGAGGTACCCAGTTCACATCTCAGTTCTGGAGGACATTTCAGCGAGAGTTGGGGTCACAGGTAGAGTTGAGCACGGCATTTCATCCACAGACGGATGGGCAGTCTGAGCGTACTATTCAGATATCTGGAGGACATGTTGCGTGCTTGTGTCATTGATTTTGGTGGTTCATGGGCTGATTATTTGCCTTTGGCGGAGTTTGCTTACAATAATAGCTATCAGTCCAGCATTCAGATGGCACCGTATGAAGCTTTATATGGGAGGCGGTGTAGGTCTCCAGTTGGTTGGTTCGAGCCCGGCGAGGCTAGGTTGTTAGGGACGGAGTTAGTCCAAGATGCCTTAGATAAGGTGAAGGTGATTCAGGAGAGACTTCGCACAGCTCAGTCGCGTCAGAAGAGTTATGCAGACCGGAAGGTCCGAGATGTGTCTTATTCGGTAGGTGAGAAGGTGTTGCTGAAAGTTTCGCCTATGAAGGGTGTTATGAGGTTTGGAAAGAAAGGGAAGTTGAGCCCAAGGTTTATTGGACCTTTTGAGGTGCTTAGGAAAGTTGGGGAGGTGGCTTATATGCTTGCTTTGCCACCCCGTTTGTCGGGAGTTCACCCGGTGTTCCATGTATCTATGCTCCGGAAGTATGTCGGAGACCCGTCTCATGTGTTGGACTTCGGCACGATACAGCTAGATGAGGATTTGACTTATGATGTGGAACCAGTAGCCATTTTGGGTCGACAGGTTCGTAAGCTGAGATCTAAGGATATAGCTTCGGTGAAAGTGCAGTGGAGAGGTCGTCCCGTGGAGGAAGCAACTTGGGAGACCGAGCAGGAAATGCGGAGCAGATATCCACACTTATTTGATGCTCCAGGTATGTTTTTAACCCGCTCGCGGACGAGCGTTTGTTTAAGTTGGGGAGAATGTAACGACCCGGCCCGTCGTTATGGGAATTACCACCCCGTTACCTTGCATTTACATATATTATGCTTTTAAAACAGTATTAGAGTATATCAGGTGAGTTAGGAGTGATTTGGATTGAAAATGAAACAAATAGCATGTTTGAAGGAAGCTTGAATATGAAAAGTCAACCAAGAGTTGACTATTGAGTTAGAGTGCTCGGAACCGGATTCTGATGATTCGGTTAGTTCCGGAAGGTGATTTGTGACTTAGGGGAGCGATCGGAAGTTAATTTGGAGACCCGGTGTAGAAATAGGCTTGAATTGGCTAAGGTTGAATTTTGGCGAAATCCGAACGGTAGGTGATATTTTGATCCGGAAGTCGGAATGGAATTCCGACAGTTGCAGTAGCTTCGTTAGGTGATTTTGGATGTGCCTGCAAAATTTCAGGTCATTCGGACGTCGTTTGGTCGGGTTTTTTGATTGAATGTGTAATTTGGAATGTTTTAAGGAATTTAGGCTTGAATTCGATGCGAATTATGAGTTTTGATGTCGTTAGACGTGTTTTGAGGATTGGAGCAAGTTCGAATAAGGTATTAAGATGTGTTGGTATGTTTGGATGAGGTCCCGGGGGCCTCGGGGTGCTTCCGGATGGTTAAACGGGAGAAAAATCATGGAAATTTCAGGTTGAGAGTTCTGGTTCTGTCATTTTCGCTCCTGCGGAAATGTGGTCGCAGGAGCGAGTCCGCAGAAGCGGATATTGGAGCGCAGAAGCGCATGTGATCGCGGAAGCGGAAAGGAGCCCGCAGGTGCGGCACCGCTGAAGCGGGTGTTGAGCCGCAGAAGCGGCCAAGGGCTATGGGGGAAATATCGCAGAAGCGGAAGGCTAGCCGCTTAGGCGAGTCCGCAGAAGCGGACGCCTAGCCGCAGAAGCGGAAATTTCCGCAGGAGCGGTCGAGTCTTCGCAGAAGCGGACGCGCAGAGGCGGTCCGTATATCGCAGAAGCGGAAATGGCCGGCTAGGCCTGGAACCGCAGAAGCGACCCTTTGGTCGCGGATACGGAAGCATAGAAGCGGAAAATGTTCCGCAGAAGCGAAAATCGCTGTAAGTAAGTGTATCAGAAGTTAGAAAAATTTCAGAAACATTTTAACATTTGGGGGTCTCGGCTTAAGGGCGATTTTGGGCGATTTTGAGGAGGAAATCAAGGGAATTCATCAGGTAATCAACTATGAACTCATATTATGATTAGTATTGATAATATCATGCAATTATATCATGAAAATGGAAGAATTTGGGGTAATTATGGAGGATTTAGCCCTAGTCTTGGACTTTAGAAAATCAAGGTTTTGAACGGGCAAATGGAGTCCGATTTTGGTAAAATTGATATGCTTAGACTCGTATTGAGACGAGGGTTCCAGAAATGTGAATTTCGTAAATTTTTGGAATGTGGGCCCGGGGCTCGGGTTTTGACAACTTTGGGAATTTTGATGTAAATTGAGTTGTATTGATTGGGTGTCGTCCCATTGGCCTAAATTGTTGTATTTTTACCGTATTTGATCAGATTCTACACGTACGGAGCTTGATTCTCGTGGCAAGGGCATTGCGGAATAGTCGTCGCGCTGTATTGAGGTGAGTAATAGATGTGGGTGATGACCAGCGGGTTCGAAACCCCGGTATACCACTTTGTGACGCTGTATAGCGGCGAGACACGCACACTCTTGAGAGTGCGGGGTCGATCATGAACTGGAGACTACATATTAGTCCAACCCGTTGATATTGTATTATTGGCTATTCTAGAGCCGTCGAACCTCCTTCTCGGATGGTTGCATATATGTATATATATATTGTGATAATGGCCACTCTTGAGCCGAGGAACCCCTTCTTGGGCGGTTGAGTATACATGTGGGCCGTGAGCCAGTTATTGGATCCCGCGAGGATCGTTATCATTGTCTTATCACATAGACATGCTAGTTTACTACTAGTCCGCAGCTATTTTTGTTATTATGCAAATTCCAATCTCTGGAACTTGATATTACTGTTTTCCAACCGAAAAATGATAAAAGAGTTTTCAAAAACTACTTTTGAGCCTGCGAGGCTGTATCTGCATATTAGCTGACTAGTAGTGGATCGGGCTGCACGCCGCAGCGAGATATATGTTGGATCGGACCTGCACGCCGCAGGGATATCTCTATGAGATGTGCTTGGGCTGTAGGAGCCCCTCCGGAGTCTGAACCCCCACAGTGAGCACGGGTACCCAAAATTGGAGTCGGGCTACACGCCGTAGCGGTCATATCATGCATTGCATTGCATTTAGCTACATCTGCTAGCTGTTATGCTATTTATTGGTAATTGTTGGTACAGGTACAGAGAATATTGATTCTATGACAGGGTAGCCGATTATAGCTTTACATAGTGCTTTATTGCGGATTTCTTATCTGCGCTGTCTTACCCTTGTTTATTACCACTGAGTCCTGGCAGTACTCATTTTACTCCCTGCACCTTGTGTGCAGATCCAGGTACCTCTCAGCAGTGATCCAGTAGCTGTGCGAGGCGACGTTTGTGGATATTCGAGGTAGCTGCAGAGTCCGCAGGACCCGATATTCCTTCCTACTGTCTTTGGATTTTGTATTGACATTCCTTTCCGCACTTGGTATTTTGTAAACCTTTATACACTTATGTTCTTTAGAGGCTCGTGACTCTTGACCCTTGGTCTATGGGAGTTATTGTATTATGGGACTTGGTTCCCCGTTTTCGTTACATGTATTACTGTTATATCGTTAATTAATTTGTTTAAATGGGTTAAAAAGAGCTTCTAGCTCCGTGGTTGATATGGATTGGTCAGGCTGGCTTAGCAATGTGCTGGGCGCCATCACGACCGGATTTGGGGTCGTGACATAAACCTACTGACGTTTTCGCTTATGCGGCTCATTAGCCGCTTCAGTGGCTTCGCTTCCGCGGCCAGCTAACCACTTCTGCGGTTTTTCACTTAAATTCCCAAATCACTTCTGTGGTTATAATTATGCTTCTGAAACCTCGCCTACGCGAAAAATGTTCCGCTTCTGCGGAACCTCCCAAGCCGACCCTTTTCGCTTATGCGAACACCTTCCCGCTTCTGCGAGCTCGCCTTTGCGAATAAATGTCCGCTTCTATGGACCTTGCTGAGCTGCCCAATTTTCTCACCTACGGAGGATACCACGCTTCTGTGGAGCCGCATATGCTCCCTTCCGCAGAAGCGGAAACAACTGCTGCAACACTGAACCAGCAGACCTTAACTCCTTTTTCTCTCGTTTGACCACCCGAACTCACCCCGAGGCTCCCGGGACCTCAACAAAAAATGCAAACCCACTCTAAATCACCGCACAAACTTGTTACAATCATAAAAACATGCCCTCAAACACAAAAATCACCAAATTACCTCGGATTCAAGCCTAACTTTCCTTAGAACTTCTGAAACCTACATCCAATCAAAAACCCGACCAAACAATGTCCGAATGACCTGAAAATTTAAAGACATATCCAACATCACCTAACGAAGCTACTTCAACTATCAGAATTCTATTTCGACCCCCGGATCAAAATCTCACTTATCGACCGGATTCCGCCAAAATTCCAACTTAGCCAATGCAAGCCTATTTCTACACAGGACCTCCAAATCCAATTATGATCGCTCCCCTAAGTGACAAATCACCTCCCAAAGCTAACTGAACCACCGGAATTCACATCCAAGCCCTCTAACCACATAGTCAACTTTAGGTTGACTTTTCTGAAACAAGTTTTATTCTAAGAGGCTATATGCCTTATTTTCAACCAGATTCAATCCAAATTCACCCGATAGACTCTAATACAGATATAGAAACATGAAACAACATAATGAGGGGAAAACGAGGCGGTAAATATCGCGACGACGGGTCGGGTCGTCACAATGTGTTCATACAAGAATTGGTTTACAACAAAACAAATAAGTGGGACTGTATATATGAGAGATGATAATCCATTACCAGTATAGGGGCTTAGTAACATCAAATTGAGAATGTTCAACGGAATTATCAAAAACATTGAGTGTTGGCATGTTCCTCGGATAAAGAGAAATTTGATTTCTCTTTTGACTTTGGATGATCAAGGGTATAAATTTCACTACAAGAATGGAATACTTAAGTGTGTAAAGGTTCCATGGTACTCATGGAGTATAAACTACATTCTAAATTGTATCATCTTCATGCCAGTATAGTTGAAGGGGAATCTGTTGTAGCTTTTGGAAAAGTGATCTGAATCAGTCTCAATTGTGGCACTTGCGACTTGGCCATATGAGTGATAATGGATTGTCTTTGTTGAGTAAGCTGAATTTGTTGAATGGGTACAAAAATCAAGTTTTGAATTTTCGTGAGCGTTGTGTGTTTGGTAAATAGAAAAGGGTAAAGTTCATCAAGAAGGCCGATCACAAGACCAAAGACAAGTTAGATTATATACACTCTGACTTGTGATATCCAAACAGAGTTCCCTCCAAGAATAGTTCCAGGTATTTTATGACTTTGATTGATGCTTACTCAATGATGGTGTGGGTGTATTTTATGAAAACAAAATATGAGTCATTTTCGACATTTGTTAAATGGAAGACGATGGTCGAAAGGCAGACATAAATAAAAGTTAAGCGTCTTAGAACTGACATTGGGTTGGAATTTTGCAATTCTGAGTTTCTGCAACAGGGAGGGCATAGTGAGACACCAAACTTGTACCGGAATGCCACAATAATATGGTATTGCAGAATGTATGAATATAACATTTTGTGATAGGGCACGAAGCATGCTTTCACACTCATGTGTTAGCAAAGGTTTTGGCTGAAGCAATCAATACAACTTGTTATTTGATCAATAGATCCCCATCCACAGCTATTGAGTTCAAAACTCTTTTTAGGTTATGGTCTGGTTCGCCTGCTGATTATTTAAATTTAAGGATATTTGGTTGTCCTGCTTATGCTCATGTAAGGGATGGAAAACTTGAGCTGAAGGAAAAGAAGTGCATATTTCTGGGATATGCAACTGGAGTGAAAGGTTATAAGTTGTGTTGCTCACATCAAAACACTCCAGAGCTAATTATCATTAGGGATGTAACATTCAATGAATCTGCCTTACTAGACAGTCAGAGGGAGAAGACAATAGCATAAACAAATCGTGGTGTCAGTGACCGCATAGAGCTAGAAATTGAATCTCCACTAGCTCAGCCTAGTAGTTCTAAATCAGAAGAAGTGGAGGAGGTGCAAAATATTGGTCAAGACAATATGTTGATGCACATGCGCAAAAACAACCATATAGCATTTCAACGGACAGAGAGAAGAGAGTGATCAACCGACCGCAAAGGTTTGCAAACGTAGTAGATGGGAATCTTCTTGGATATAAGAATCCAGTGGGATTTGCTTTGGCAATTGCAGAGACCATTGATGAATTTGAGTGTTATAGATATTTAGAGTACAGAACCAAAGCGACGGATTAGTGCTATGGATGAAGAGGTTAAGTCTCTTAACAAGTTTAGGCGTTGCCTAGACTTGGTTGATGTTTGCGGCAATAGATAGAGCCATTGCGAGGGCTGAGGGCAAGGTAGAGAAACGTTGTTCCTGTTGATGAATAGAATTCAAGCCAAGGGGGGAGATTTGTTATTTGTGGCTTGAATTATTTTCTTGTATTTTAAAGAAACTCATAGTCCCTATAGGTTTAGGAAAATACATTGTCCTAATAGATTTGGGAAAGGAAAACCTATAGTCCTTGTCAAATTGGAAAACCTTTCTCATATGTGTTTGGGACCTTTTGGGATCTATATATAGGGATTGTAGTTGGGAATTCTGTAGATTGTATTGTACTTTTCTTCTCATTAATAGCTGAAAACTCTCTGTTTTGCCCTGAGGATTAGGCTTCGCCGAACCTCGTAAAATTCATGTGCTGGTTTTCTTATCTATTTTCTTTGTGTGTGATCGTGTGCTAGTTAACCCATGATATTTCGCAACAGAAATAACAATTAAGATTAAAAAAAATACAAAACACATGATGTATTTCCATATGTATGTGAGCTTAAAGGAAAAGAGACGATAAATATATGAATTTGGAAACATTAAGAAGAAAAAGGAGTTGGGTCTAATATATGGTTTAAAAAAAGGAAGTGGTAGGTAATGTTACTATTTATAGAGGAAGACAATGGATCATTTTTCACCGAGAAATTTGATGGGTACGATAAAAATTTCAAATGGTCCTTAATGTTTGGGGTAGAACTATTTCGATCTTTAATATATCCCCTTGAACATACATAGTTTTTATAGTTTGCAAAAGAGTGAATAATTTAACCCACGACAAAAAAACTAACTAATATTTTTGAATTTGATGTTAAATCTAATGAAGTCCTCTTGTGCACTTCAATAAAAGAAAGTGACTTCCTCCTGTCCACTTTAATTGATTTTTTAGTTTTTTTGGTGCTCCATAATATTTAATTTTTCAAATATCAGGAAGGAATTAATTTCTTTTTTCAACGTTGTTTTGGAGTAAGAAGCCTATTGGTATTTGTTGTATTGTGGTCAACTTTATTATTAATTAATACTAAAACATTGATTCCTTGATATATATATAAACAATTAAAAGTCAATTAAAATGGACCGGAGAGTGTAATAAACATATGTGTTTGCCCTAAAATTCGAGTAACAATTAAACTTGTATTATGGTTTTAAGAATATGTGATTTTATCCAATAAACAAAGAATTAAAAAAGATAAATTAGAGAATAAAATAGATCAAACTAGTACGCAGGTTAATTCTTGACCTCGATATGTGGTAGCCTCGAGGTGTGATAATAGCAAATGATAAAGCAACTCTGATGAACAGTAAGCAAAATATCAAGAAAGTAATAAGTGTATATATTCTTTGTTTACCCTAAAATTCGAGTAACAATTAAACTTATATTCTGGTTTTAAAGATACCAATTGATAAATAAAGAACTAAATAGACAAATTAGAGAACAAAATAAATCAAACCAGTACGCAAGCTAAATCTCGACCTCGATTTGTGGTATCCTCGAGGTGTGATAATAGCAAATGATAAAGTAACTCTGATGAACAATAAGCGAAATAGCAAGAAAGTAATAAGTTTATATATTCTTCTCGATGAATAATTATCATTACAAATGAATGGGATCCCTCTTTATATAATAGGGGAGTCCAAAATAAGGTACAATTCTAATTATATTAGGAAATTATATTTGACAACTGATTAACCGTCGAGGTCCAATCCATTATGAAATTCATGCCATGATCTTCGATCCGTTGTGAGCATGTTGCTCTTTCCGTTACGAAACTATACTAGTATCATCTTGAAATATACCTTCTTCTGACCTCGATAAGCATTGACCTCGATCTTGGAAAGAAACTTCGACTACGAACTCGATATCCTGGCCTTCCGACGTGGTATCATTTTTTCCATCAAGGGAAGAAATCAGGTAGCCCCAATTTTCACCATATACAAATAGTTCCCTCGTTTCTTAGAGTAAAATGATAAAAAACAACTTGAGCCTAAATTTTCTGGAGACCCCAAGAATGATGTGATCCCCATGACGTAAGCGATCGAAGTGACCGAAACACCTGACGGTATAGTTCTCCAAACCATTAATGCTTGCCATGACAGTCGACCATTAGCACCACCAAATCGTTGTCGTGAGCCTGTAAATTCAGGCTCTTCGGTTGTAATCAAATACTTTCACCTCCACCAAATTTTCCAAGTTCCTTACTTGCTCCATCTCATCTCTTTCACCACCAATTGAATCAACTTAATTAGCACTAAAAAATCAATCTTCATCTCTTTTCGCTCCACTTTGCCTGAAATAATGGCAAAAACCTCCAAGACCGTCCCACAAAAGGAGAAGGCTTCTTCTTCTTCCAAGTCGGCCGGTTATAAAATGTCGGTGGGACCGCTCCCTCATGAGTATGTTCTCAGACCTTGTGCCTTAAAATCCGACTTCAAAGTCAAGAATCCTCTATCGATCCCTGGCCAATGTGAGTATGTGTCGAGATATATTTGCTTGATAACAGTAATACACTTTGAGGTTGTGAAGAAAGATTGTGGGTTCTTAAGTGTCATGGTACAGATCCCTACTCCCGAAGAGAGTATTACCACTCACGCGGATGGGTTCTTAAGTGTTTACACTTACCCTTTGTCACACCTCCCTTTTTACTACCCCACTTTGGGAATAAGCATATAAATACGCTCGTAGGGTATACCCCGACGCTCAGATATCCGAAACGGATAACATAACGTAGAGGAATGAGTTTTTCCAATTAAAGGACAATCGGTTCGGGATTTTATTGAGATTAATCAGAGTCGCCACTTGGGAAAGATAATGGTGTCCCAAGTCACCGGTTAATCCCGAATCCGAGGAATTTGACTCTTAAAAATGTCCGCGAAGCAAAGATCCGGATAAGGAACTCTGTTAACCCGGGAGAAGGTGTTAGGCATTCCCGGTTCCGTGGTTTTAGCACGGTCGCTCAATTGTCGTTCTCGACTCTTGTTTGACTTAATCACAGATTTTAATAACGTATAGTGCTTTTTTACATTAGGTATTATTTTTATGGAATTTGCGGCATTGCGAAAACACGCCTCGAGTCATACCGCAACTAGTACGCCTATGACTTTCGGTGTATTTCAGCTTTGCCGAGATTTGGATTTGAGTCGCACCAAGTACACACTCGTTCAATGGAAAATACGTTAAATCGTGCCCTAAGTAGTCGATCGGCTTTTAATTGTTTTGGGTAAGACTATGGAGTTAACTAGTAGTCTTCCCGAGTCTAATTGTGTTATATCATTACTAAAGGGGGCCCCGTTGTTTGATATCGGGCGAGGCTCGTCCCAATTTTTTTTTAAAGTCCCAAGCTTAATATATACTACGTTTTCTATATGGTTTTTCCTTAATCGTATTATTACTTTCAGAAATTGGACCCAGGCCATTATCATTTCCAAAATTGGGCCTGGGTCTTCTGTAACTAGTACTAAATCAGGTCGCTGGATCTGTCCGGGTCATGGTGACCCAAATTGTCTTCAGGCCTTCGCTGTGTAACAGGCCCAGACAAGATGAACATAATAAGAGCAAGGATAGAAAACGTAAAATTCACAGTACACATGATTAAGGGATAAAATCAAATACTTTTATTAATCAGAAAGAGAAAAATCGATACACAAGGTACTAATTCTAATCAAATATCTATATACATGAGAGCTTATTAAACTTACTAACTCTGATTTAGACCTTTACTAATGGGTTTACACGGTCATTTTTATTGTTTACTAGTGAGAGATTATGAAGCTAACTGTATGTAAAGATATGAAGACTATTTAAAGACAAGATGAGTAATTTACAACTACACTGTTAACCTACTGATTTTAATACAGATTTAAGCCTATTTGATAGTCTCTAAGCTAGTCTCGTCCTAATTATTACTCCGTCTACTCACTTCCCACTTTAAACTCAATCAACTCTGGACAATTGACCTCTAAACATGCTAATTACACGAACAAGATTCATAGTTCTGATTACTGGATTATAATAACTTAAGTATCTATTTTTAAGTGATTCAAAGCTTAATCATAACTACACCATGGATTCCACTATGACTTAGCGCCTTACAGCGTTATTAATCCAGTTATGCTCGACTAACGTTTTTTTTATCTTTAAAACTTACTTATGTTAAAATGCATATCCATATCATATGAGTAACTACGTGATTATGGCTTATTAGATTACTTGTGAAGAATCAGTTAACGATTTAAATCGTGATTAGCTAACTTATATTTTTAAGGTTTCACCTATTTAACTAAGTGATATACTACTATGACTATACCATTACTATACTACTACTACTATACTAACTATTACATTGTTATTGTGTTTGCTCTTTTCTGCTACTACATTTATACTACTGCTATGGGTCTAAAATTGAAGCAAGAAAGAACAAGTTACAAAGTATACACTATTAAATGAAATCTTAGTCCAGGAGCTTCATTTCATTCATTCAAATCTTTACAGCTTGATTTCGGTCAAGAGTATACCTGGATCAATAAGAAGAAGACCAATGAGTCTAGGGGATAGAAGCAAGTAAGCACAGCAAGGACTCAAGGCAATGCAACAGTGATGGATGTCAATGAATAGGGAATAACCAACAGCAACAGCAAGTAGGAATCAGCAAAGCAAACAGAAAACCCAGACCAATCTCGAGCAGAATAACCCAACAAATCAACAGAATTCAGCAAATTCTAACTCGAAAATCCCAGAAAATCCTATTGCTCTATTGCTATATTTTTACTCTGAAACTTTATATTCCAAAGCCAGCCCCTAATACACTCTTTTGGGAGTATATATAGGCATGGGAATGGGCTGAAAACTTGGGGAGAAAGTATGGGATTAATCCCACTTCTCCCCCTCTAAAATTTATAAAATCTACACTAAGGTCCCAAATCAGTTAACAGAAATCCTTCCAGCATGTGCTGGAAGGTTCTAAAGATTCCTTTTATGGGGTTTTTACCAATGTAGCCCTAAGGGTTAAAGATTTTTACAGATTTCCCATTTTAGGGAGACCATTATACCCTTTAATCTCTGCAGAATTGCAGAAATCAGGGGTATGAATGACTCCCTTACCCTCTTAGGTTCTAAATTATTTACCAAAATACTATTTCAAGTTCCAATTGTGCCCCTAAGGGGACTGATGATTTACCCGACTGTCTGTCAAGTTTTAGCTCTTTTGGGATTTATTTAACTAATAGCCAGCCCTTGCATTGGTATTTAAGGGTTGGCCAAGTCTATTGTTAGGAAGTATTTCAATTTTAACCTATTTCAGCTTAGTTCCAGTTAGTTGAGACCAATTTTAAACTAATTGCAGGACTAGCCTGCTTTATTATTAGAAATTAACTCTTTAAAAACTAGCCAGTCTCAAGTTGAGACTTGGCTTGGGTAATTAAACCCAATTGTTGAACAGTTGGGCCCAAAACCTTTGCAGGTTTGGCCACTTTAATGTTCAGGGCTCAAGAGAGAGCCTGGGCAAGTCTGCATTTGCAGATTTAGCCATTTTGCACAACCAACCCCTTTTTAACGTGGACTGTGTGTTAGGGCCTTATAGAGTTGGTCAACCTTTTGCAAAGTTGACCACTCCTAGGCCGATTATTGCTTAATAACCTATTTTTGTTCATTTAAGACTAATTAAACTAATTGCAGGATTAGCCTGCTTAATTGAGCTATTTAACTAATGGCCAGTCTCAAGTTGAGACTTAGCCTGGGCAATTGAAGCCCAATTACTGAACATAGGTTGGACTAAAGTCTTTGCATACTTAGCCACCTAAAGTTCAGGGCTCAAATAGAGCCTTGGCAAGTCTGCCTTTGCAGACTTGGCCAGTTATTACACAACTAACCCTTGAAGGTGGGCCAGTGTGCTGGGCCATGTAGAGTTGGTCAATTTGCAAAATTGACCACTCTTTGGTCACCTATTTATCTTATATCCTATTGTTATTTGATTTTCAGTTTCATCCTATTTTAAAACTAACCACTTTAGGAATCCTAGCACTAACAGATATAACCAATTCACCTAAAGTTCAATCAGTGTTAATCAAACACTCACACTCAACCAAAATCAATAAAACTAAATCAACTTCAACATGGATTGCATATTAAGACACATAAAATCAAACAAGGTGTAATAATCAACCAAAACTCAGAGAAGGCAATTGATATGGTTGAATTTCAGTTAATTAACTCACTTTATCCAATTTTATGAGACAAAGTATGAACTCATGTTAATTGAGACCTAATTACTACCAGTTCAAGTCATATGAAAGTTTGAACAACTTTAAAATCACCTATGTTCATGGCATAGACATACACAGAAACAAAAAGACCTAACAAACAACCAAGTATGAAAGATCTGACATGGTTCACAAGATGAAAGAGGAGAAGAGAATCAAGGTGACCTTCAACTTATCAGGATCAAAACATGATTTAAAAACAACGAATAGAAGTAAAAGAGAACAACTATCAACAGTCAAACTTTGAGATGAATCAGAAGCCAACAGTCGAAAGTGACACAGAAAAGATGAATTTCTCAATCTTAGAGCAAAGAACCATGTGATCAAACAAGACATATGATGGTTAAAGTCCTATTACTAACAGGCTCTGAAGGAATATGTTACGAAATCCTATGACTAAGCATTAGAGATACGGGCAAAAGATGTGAAACAAGAGAAGAAATAACTGGTAAGAAATTTAGAACTAATCATGCGAAGAAACAAGAAAGATAAACACAACAAGAAAAGAACTAATGATAAGCAGAGAGATAGAAAAACCCTAACATAACAGACTCTTAGAAAATGAACAGATTCATGTTGTGAAACGGAAGAAGATAAACAGAATAACAGAAGAAGTTTTAAACATAGCATGTGAAACAGAGGAACAAAATAAAGACAAAAACAACAGAGGACAACAAAGAACAAACCCTATGACTAACATGTGAAGCACAAAACAAAGGTAAACATAACATGCAAGATGAAAGAAGTCAAAGAAGCAGAAAATGGAACGGGGTAATTAGCTCGCAGGGCCGGTCCCCTGAGCTTCCTATTCCCTTTCTTTTCTTATTCTTTGTCCTCCAGATTCCTTTTTTTATTCTCCTTTCCTTGTTTCTTTTCTTTATTCCCTTTTTTTTGTTTTCTCTTTCCGACTTTCTTGTTTGGACTTCAAGACGAAGCCTTTATGAGTTTTGAGTTGCAGAGGGATGTTTGGGAGGGTAAAAGATAAGGCCTTGAAGAGGTTTGAATTTGGGGGTCGCCGGAGTTAGGTTTCCGGCGAACTTCTTTTGGATATTCGATGAGTTCCAGGGATCTTCGAGGGATGTGGGTGGTATGGTTGGGTAGATCTCACCAAGACGATTCGATCAGCATTGGTTTGGCAGGGTGATTCGTTGTTTGGTGGTCACCGACGGAGTTCCGGTAACCGGCTTTACAGAACAAGGTTTGTCTTCTAGGGTTTCTGGGTGTTTGTGGTGAAGAAGAAAGAAAAGAAAAAGAGAAAAGATGAGAGGGGGAGTTAGAAAGGCCGGCAACCACCGTGGAGAGTGGTGGCCGCCATGGCCAACGAGGTCTGAAGAAGACGAAGCGGGGAGAGAAGAGATGGGGCTTGGGGGCGGCTAGGTTAGGGAAATATGTAAAATGGCGAAAAATTCTCAGACAAAATCCTTATATAGGCCACATGTCTGAGGTAATCTGGACCGTCCATTCGATGGAGATCAACGGCCGTGGTTGGTGTTACTTATACGACGCCGTGTTGATTCCTATAAGACCCAAGTCTCTTCCGTCTGATCGATTTGAATGAACGGTTGAGATTAAACCAATTAATTAATTAACTGGTCAATTTTATCAAAAACTTCAGGCCGTCGGATTCAACTCGATTGAACGGTGAGGATCGAATCACACAAGGTCGGACCGGCCAGCTCATTGGGCCAAAGCAAACTGGGCCACTGTTTTTAATTATTCCTGGTCCAAATCAAATACACCTATACATATTTTGTATTTTTATGATATTACTATTTTTATGTATTTTCTTTTATACTTTTTTTCTTTTATGGAATATTATAAAAACCTAATTTCCTTCTTACTCTAATTATTTGATATTTTTTGGCAATTTTCTACTATTTTCCCCTAATTTCCGCTACTTAAACTATTTTTTGGTAATTTTCTTCTTAAAACTTAACTAATTAAAACAAAGTAATTACCTAGCCTAATTTTTTTGATTTTTTTCTAGTTTCTATTTATTCAAACACATGATGTATAGCTAATTTCAAACAAAGCAAGTAATTGCACTCAAAAACATATTTATTTTGATTTTGGGATTATTTGCCCAGTGCAAAAATACGTGCTCACAGCTGCCCCTCTTTGCTTGGGAACATGAAGAGTTTCAGTGCAAAGACAAGTGAGCAGACATGATAGATTTTTGCACATTGGTACATTCCGTGAAAGCATTTTTGAAAACCTTTTGACCGCACCATGCTTTAGAGGTTGCTTACATATCCTGGGCTAAACAGGAATCATGTCAGTGTAGTTCGGGAAGGTCTGACAGTTTAAAAACTACCAGACTTACTGTTGCATTGACACTGTTGAGACCTGCTGACTTACTCCTTATTACACCGGGGGAGAAATATAAAATGAAGAAGCTATTCTAAGCTATGATCCTACAATTACAATTGTTCCTAATCTAGCTTTTGCTCTTCTTCCTCTTTTCTTGATTTTCTGTGACGCCGACTCTCTTTTTTGTTGATTTTCTTTGATGCCGACTCTCTTTTTTTTGTTGATTTTCTTTTCTTGCTTTCCCCTTTTTTTTTTTATTTTCAATGGTACTTCTTATCCTTGAGCAAAAAACCTACTCAAAACAAAACAACAAAACTTTTCCTTTTTTTTTTTTTTTTCTTTTCTGCCCCAGTATGGGCTTTTAGCTATATAAACCGTAACTTGCATAAATGTATTCCCGTGTTTGAAGGTGGGCGCCTAACAGAATTTTAAACGTGCAATGCGATGCAGAAAAGTATTCCTGTTTTTGAAGGTGGGCACCTAACAGAAATTAAACGTGCAATGCGATGCAGAAAAGTATTCCCGTATTCGAAGGTGGGCACCTAACATAAATTAAACGTGCAATGCGATGCGGAAAAATATTCCCGTATTCGAAGGTGGGCACCTAACATAAATTAAACGTGCAATGCGATGCAGAAAAATATTCTCGTATTCGAAGGTGGGCACCTAACAGAAATTAAACGTGCAATGCGATGCAGAAAAATATTCCCGTGTTCGAAGGTGGGCACCTAACAGAAATTAAACGTGCAATGCAATGCAGAAAAGTATTCCCGTATTTGAAGGTGGGCGCCTAACAGAAATTAAACGTGCAATGCGATGCATAAATGTATTCCCGTATTTGAAGGTGGGCGCCTAACGGAAATTAAACGTGCAATGCGATGCAAAAAAGTATTCCCGTATTCGAAGGTGGGCGCCTAACAGAAATTTAACGTGCAATGCGATGCAGAAAAATATTCCCGTATTTGAAGGTGGGCGCCTAACAGAATTTAAACGTGCAATGCGAATGCAAAAAATATTCCCGTATTTGAAGGTGGGCGCCTAACAGAAATTAAACGTGCAATGCGATGCGGAAAAATATTCCCGTATTCGATGGTGGGCGCCTAACAGAAATTAAACGTGCAATGCGATGCAGAAAAGTATTCCCGTATTTGAAGGTGGGCGCCTAACAGAAATTAAACGTGCAATGCAATGCAGAAAAGTATTCCCGTGTTTGAAGGAGGGCGCCTAACAGAAATTAAACGTGCAATGCAATGCAGAAAAGTATTCCCGTATTTGAAGGTGGGCGCCTAACAGAATTTAAACGTGTAATGCGATGCAGAAAAGTATTCCCGTGTTTGAAGGTGGACGCCTAACAGAAATTAAACGTGCAATGCAATGCAGAAAAGTATTTCCGTATTTGAAGGTGGGCGCCTAATAGAATTTAAACGTGCAATGCGATGCGAAAAATATTCCCGTGTTTGAAGGTGGGCGCCTAACGTAAATTAAACGTGCAATGAAATGCGGAAAAGTATTCCCGTATTTAAAGGTGGGCACCTAACGTAAATTAAACGTGCAATACGATGCGGAAAAGTATTCCCGTATTTGAAGGTGGGCGCCTACCGGAAATTAAACGTGCAATGCGATGTAGAAAAGTATTTCCGTGTTTGAAGGTGGGCGCCTAACGTAAATTAAACGTGCAATACGATGCGAAATGTATTCCCGTATTTGAAGCGTGGGCGCCTAACGTAAATTAAACGTGCAATGCAATGCGGAAAAGTATTCCCGTATTTAAAGGTGGGCGCCTAACGGAATTTAAACGTGCAATGCGATGCGAAAAGTATTCCCGTGTTTGAAGGTGGACGCCCAACGAAATTAAACGTGCAATGCGATGCGAAAAAATATTCCCGTGTTCGAAGCGTGGGCGCCTAACGGAAATTAAACGTGCAACGCGATGCGAAAAGTATTCCCGTATTTGAAGGTGGGCGCCTAACGAAATTAAACGTGCAATGCGATGCAGAAAAGTATTCCCGTATTTGAAGGTGGGCGCCTAACGAAATTAAACGTGCAATGCGATGCAGAAAAGTATTCCCGTATTTGAAGGTGGGCGCCTAATAGAATTTAAACGTGCAATGCGATGCAGAAAAGTATTCCCGTATTCGAAGGTGGGCGCCTAACTGAATTTAAACGTGCAATGCGATGCAAAAAAGTATTCCCGTATTTGAAGGTGGGCGCCTAATAGAAATTAAACGTGCAATGCGATGCAGAAAAATATTCCCGTGTTTGAAGGTGGGCGCCTAACGGAAATTAAACGTGCAATGCTATGCAGAAAAGTATTCCCGTATTCGAAGGTGGGCGCCTAACAGAAATTAAACGTGCAATGCGATGCAGAAAAGTATTCCCTTGTTAGAAGGTGGGCGCCTAACAGAAATTAAACGTGCAATGCAAAAAGTATTCCCTCAGCCTGATGACCGGGGAGTGGATTTTAAAAGATGCTACCTTCCTCTTTTTGGTATTTTCTTTTACCAATTGTCTCTTGCCTGTGAATTTCTCCACTTATTGGCGAACTTTCTCTTTTTGTGTTTTCTATTTTTTGTAGTGGTCACATTCACTTTAAAGTAATTAGTGACAATTTGTTCCTGCATGAAACAAAATTTATTAGATATAAACCGCTGGCAACTGGCATCTGCCGTCCCTGCCTCTTATTGTTCTTCTCTTTTTGCTTTTTCTCCTGCTGTGTAACTTTCAGCTGCTTGTCTCTTGCAAACTCCTTTTTTTGTTTTTTTTTCTCATTTTTTTCATTTTTGTTTTGTTTTCTTTTCTTTTGGCCATGTTTGCCAAGCTTCCTTATTTCCTTCCTAACTCTTCCTTCTTTCTGACCCAGTGTTGTTTCAGCTTTCGTTATCAGGAGCTGGTAGTTAGCTCTCAAAAGGTAAACAATGAAATGCAGAAAAAATGAAAGAGGGTAAGGGTGTTTTGGAGAGATGATAGAACTTATCTGGGTATTTGCTGGCTGATTCCGCTGACCATGCCATGTATTTAAACCCTGACCCAGTTCGTTCCAATCATTATTCTGACTCCGAATTGTTTTCAACCCAAACCGATACTGTTTTTTGTTGCCTTTTCTCTTTTCTGGTAGTCCTCACGATCGCCCTACGGTGCCTTGAAAGGTTTTCACCAATAAGACTCTCTCATTTATTCTCTCAACCTCACAATCGTCTCACAGTGCCGGTTAAGGTTTTCACTGATGAGACTCTCTCATTTTATTTCTCTCAAACTCACAATCGCCTCACAGTGCCGGTTAAGGTTTTCACCGATGAGACTCTCTCATTTTTTTCATATTTTTCATTTTTTTTCTTTTGTCTTTTGTTTTCTTACCACGGGTGTTGTCCGATGTCTTGCTCTTCCTTCATTGCATTCGTTATCATTTCGGAACTGATCAGAAGGTCTTTCTTTGGACTGTAACGTGGCTTTTGGATGGGTTGAGAATGAAAGGTATAAAGGCTCAAAATTTCACGAGGGTTCAAAATATTTACAACTCTCGAAATTATTAAACATAACTTCTGCCCCAGTTTCAATATGTGGGGAATTTTTGGATTTTTTCTTTATTGTGACTGAACCTCAGAGAGGCTGCCTACGTACCCTTTCGGGATCAAGTCAGACGTAGTTCATCCAACTTCAGTAGTTAGATGGATTTCTTTTGACTTTTTCCCGATTTTTTGTCTTTTTCTCTTCTTTTTTTTCTCTTCTTTTCTTTATTATTTTTTTCATCATTATTATTTTTTTCATCATTATTTTTTCATCATTATTTCCATCGTTTTCCATCATCATTTTTTCATCATCATTTTTTCATCATCATTTTTTTCATTTTGTCAATTTCGATCTTATTGCGCTATAAGCGATTCCGAGAGAGGGATATGAAAGAATATATTCATTAAGGCTCAAAGGGGGTTGTCAATGGATAAAGTGTTTGGATAGAGAATAAAATGCCTTCGTCATTTCAATTCCAAAATCACAACAAAATACAAAACACATAATTGAAAATGAATCATACATAGTATCTTTTGACTGCATCTGAATTGATAGCAGTCTCTACGCACTTTTCTTCAACATCTGTTAAATATAATGCCCCATTGGACAATGCCCGCGATACCACAAATGGTCCCTGCCAATTTGGTGCAAACTTGCCCTTTGCCTCGGCCCAATGCGGTAAGATACGCCTCAATACGAGTTGTCCGACTTCAAACTTTCGAGGTCGTACCTTCTTATTGTATGCTCTGGCCATTCTCCGTTGATACAATTGCCCATGGCAAACCGCGGCCAACCTCTTCTCATCAATCAAATTCAACTGTTCTAACCGGGCTTTTACCCATTCATCGTCATCTATTTCAGCTTCAGCTATGATCCGTAATGACGGTATTTCTATTTCTGCGGGTATAACAGCCTCCGTTCCATACACCAGGGTATAAGGTGTGGTTCCGATAGAAGTACGCACCGTCGTGCGATAACCCATGAGAGCAAAGGGTAACTTTTCATGCCATTGTCTGGATCCCTCCACCATTTTTCGGAGAATCTTCTTGATATTCTTGTTCGCCGCTTCTACTGCACCATTCGCCTTTGGCCTGTAAGGTGTGGAATTGCGGTGTGTGATCTTAAATCTCTCGCAAACTTCCGCCATGAGATGACTGTTTAGATTGGCTCCATTATCCGTGATGATCACTTTGGGAATTCCAAATCGGCATATAATATTCTCATGCACAAAATCCACCATCGCTTTCTTCGTTACTGCCTTGAACGTCTTCGCCTCAACCCACTTTGTGAAATAATCAATTGCAACCAAAATGAACCTATGCCCATTGGAAGCGGCTGGATCTATCGGGCCGATAACATCCATGCCCCAAGCGACAAAGGGCCAAGGTGCAGACATTGTATGCAACTCATAAGGCGGGGAGTGGATCAGATCCCCATGTACCTGGCATTGGTGGCATTTTCTTACATACCTGATACAATCACGCTCCATAGTGAGCCAATAATACCCAGCTCTCAAAATCTTCTTTGCTAGGACATATCCGCTCATGTGGGGTCCACAGGCTCCGGCATGTACTTCAATCATGATTTCATCTGCTTGTTGTGCATCCACACACCTCAATAACCCCAGATCTGGTGTTCTTTTGTATATAACTCCTCCACTGAGAAAAAACTCCGTTAGCTAAACGCCTGATGGTTCTCTTCTGGTCTCCAGTGGCCTGCTCTGGGTATTTGCCAGCTTTCAGGTATTCCCTGATATCATGATACCACGGTTCTCCATCCGATTCTTCTTCCACATCAAAGCAATAAGCATTCTAGTCACGGACTTGGATCTGGAGTGGATCTATATATGTTTTGTCCGGATGGTGCAGCATGGTGGACAGTGTGGCCAAAGCATCTGCGATCTCATTGTGCATTCTTGGGATGTGCTTGAACTCTATAAACTGGAATCTTTGGGACAACTCGTGCAAACAATACCGGTAAGGTATCAATTTCAAATCTCGTGTCTCCCATTCTCCCTGGATTTGGTGTACCAAGAGATCCGAGTCACCCATGACCAAAATCTCTTGAATACCCATATCAATTTCCATCCTTAATCCCAATATGCACGCCTCATATTCGGCCATGTTGTTGGTACAAAAAAATCGAAGCTGAGCTGTGACAGGATAGTGTTGACCCGTACCTGAAATGAGTACTGCTCCGATACCAACGCCCTTGCTATTGACGGCTCCATCGAAGTACATTTTCCATCCTGGTCTCTCATCTTGCTCCATCTCCTCGACAATCATTGCCTCCTCATCCGGAAAGTACGTCTTCAATGGTTCATACTCATCATCCACCGGATTCTCGGCTAAGTGGTCTGCAATAGCTTGTGCTTTCATCGCCGTACGAGTCACATAGATAATGTCAAATTCCTGTGAGCAGAATCTGCCATTTAGCAAGTCTCTCTATAGACATAGGCTTCTGAAATATGTACTTCAGAGGATCCAGTCGTGATATCAAGTATGTGGTATATGATGACAAATAATGCTTCAATTTCTGAGCTACCCAGATCAACGCACAACAAGTTCTTTCAAGTTGAGTATATTTCACCTCGTATAATGTAAACTTCTTGCTGAGGTAATATATGGCTTGTTCTTTCTTGCCTGTCTCGTCATGTTGACCCAGTACACAACCGAAAGAGTTATCTAGCACCGTCAAATACAAAATCAGAGGACGCCCTGGTTCCGGAGGAACTAACACCGGAGGATTGGCCAAATATTCCTTGATCTTGTCAAAGGCTTCCTGACACTCGTCGGTCCATTTCACTGCTGCATCTTTCTTCAACAACTTGAAGATCATCTCACATGTTGATGTCAATTGAGCAATGAATCGACTAATGTAATTCAACCTTCCTAGTAAACTCATTACCTCCTTCTTGTTCTTCGGCGGAGGTAGACTTTGGATAGCCTTGATCTTTGATGGATCTAGTTCAATACCTCGCCGACTCACTATAAACCCCAACAATTTCCCTGAAGGTACTCCAAAGGCGCACTTCGCAGGATTGAGCTTTAAATTATACCTCCGGAGTCTTTGGAAAAACTTTCTCAAATCTCTCACATGATCAGGTTACTTTTTGGACTTTATGATGACATCTTCCACATATACTTTAATTTCTTGATGCATTATATCATGAAACATCGTGGTCATCGCCCTCATATAAGTTGCCCCGGCATTCTTCAATCCAAACGGCATTACTCTGTAACAATACGTTCCCCAAGGTGTAATGAAGGCAGTTTTCTCAGCGTCTTCTTCGTCCATCAGGATCTGGTGATAACCGGCATAACAGTCCACAAATGAACCGATTTCATGCTTGGCACAATTGTCGATCAATATGTGAATGTTTGGCAATGGGAAGTCATCCTTCGGACTGGCTTTGTTGAGGTCTCTATAATCCACACACACTCTGGTTTTTCCATCTTTCTTTGGGACCGGCACAACATTTGCCAACCAGGTGGGGTATTTGGTGACTCGTATGACCTTTGCCTCAAACTGCTTATTCACCTCTTCTTTTATCTTTACACTAATATCCGTTTTGAATTTCCGCAACTTTTGCTTTACCGGCCGGCATTCAGAATAGATAGGCAACTTGTGTACCACCAAATCAGTGCTAAGTCCGGGTATGTCATCATAGGACCATGCAAAAATGTCCTTAAACTCATGTAACAACCTTATCAATTCATCCCTGAGGGGTGCCTCCAAATAAATACTAATCTTTGTTTCCCGGACATTGTCTTCGCTCCCCAAATTTATAGATTCTGTATCATTCAGATTCGGTTTGGGTTTTTCCTTATATTGTTTCATGTCCTTACTTATTTCCTCCAGGGCTTCCTCATCCTCACATTCTATCTCACTATCTTCCTCAATTTCTTGTATGGTAATGTGACTGTCAGAACTGGGTCTAGAATCCTTCACGCATGACATGGCATCAGAATCAACACATGCAGAACTGTACAAAAGAAAAAAAAATAAGGCAAAAGTGAAGAAAAGGAAAACTGCATTTCATTGATAAAAAGATGAACAAAGTTAAGGATACATTTTGATTTTCTTTTCATGAGGGGGATGGGAGAACTGTTATACCCCATTTAAACCGGGTCAAATTAGAGTATAAAAATATTGGTAATTCTGAGGTTTAAATTAATTTTAAGAGAGTCGCCACCTAATTATTTTAACGGTGAATTAGGACACCAATTTTAGTTAAATAGTGCTTAAAGTAACTCTATTTTATAGTCTGCTTAGCCTTAAAAATTCCAGGTAAGGGTTCTAATTAATCCTATAGGGAAGGTTGTTAAAGCACCCTATATGATCCATTAATACGGTTAACCGACCAAACTTACGAAGAGTAATTTAACTTGACAATACTTGGAGTAAAGAAAAAAAAAAAAAAAAAAAAAAAAAAAAACTAATTAGATATGTGCTATATATGGATCTGGAAGCAAACATCCATTTTTATTTGAAAATACACATCCCTTATTGCAAAAGAAGAAAGTTATATATATAATTTTTTTATGTTTGTCATCAAATTTTACTAATGTCAGGAAATTGTTGAACTTATATATTTAAAAATAAATCTGCAAAAAAAACTCAATTCAAAAGCTTTGCTTTTCCAGAAAAAGTTTCGTTACCCCTTTTTTAAAGTCCAAAAAAAGACGCACTGCTATTCTAGGTAATTAAATTCTTAGAAGTTAAGTTCTTGATTAGTAAGATATTTAGCTGAAATTATAGCTATAAATTTACAAGATAAAATTAATCATTAATAATAAAATGAATTCCAAATCAAATCAAATCATATGATCTAACAAAAATTTAGGCAATGTAAGTAAAGAATAATGAAAGCCGCCATAGGCGACCCCAAGCGAATTTGCTTGTTTTCTTCTTGTCCAATGCGATTAAAGAGGATAGTTTGCGATAACTCTATGCGGGTAGAAAGAGTCTTGCATTAAGACTCCATGTCGCTCCAAAGTGTACATGCAAAAAATAAAAAATAGAAAATAAAGATTAGCGAGCAATTTCATAATTAGAGAAATTTATAAAGACCTGCAAAAAATAGTCCAAAAGAATAGGTTGGCAGACATGCCGCATTTTAATGAAATCCCATAGAAATACTACTAGGCGCAAATATGTAAGGTTGTTAATCTATTAAAATTATAGACTCAAATTTAGAAAATTCTTAATTTGAAATAAAACTATTTCAATTGGCACAAATTTTAAGCAAACAACGGGACTAGCTACAACGTTTAGGCATGTACATATTATTTTAACTTCATGGCTTAAAGAAAAATGAGTTTGAGGTGCCTAA
This sequence comes from Nicotiana noctiflora, assembly GCA_032618575.1. Classification (NCBI taxonomy): domain Eukaryota; kingdom Viridiplantae; phylum Streptophyta; class Magnoliopsida; order Solanales; family Solanaceae; genus Nicotiana; species Nicotiana noctiflora. The sequence continues at coordinate 49,763 of JASVEL010007626.1, forward strand.
ATACAATCAGGAACTTACATCCTCTATACATGTCAAGCCTTTCAACAGACAATAAGAGGAATTGTATCAACTTATACAAATAAATCTAGTAACTAATGAACATAGCGAACAAAACCTCCAATACCAGGTACGAGTACCAAATACAAATATCTTTTCCAACAAAAATATTTTTTTTTCTACCATATGGGCATGCTTTAAATGGACATTAAGATATACACCACTGCAGAATTTTATCGACTCCTTAGAGTGATGGCAAAATTACTTAAAAATAACACAATTAAAGTTCTTTTATCATATATCAGAATATTTGCTAATGTTTAAAATAGTCATACCATGTATACACATATTTTATATAAAAAACTAGAAATAGGAAGAAAAGATTAAGAGTTTTCATATCTATGGTGAAGTTCTAGAGTCATATCATTTAACAACAAATTCTCAAAATTTTAAAAGCATGAAACTATAAAAAAGGTTTCTTAACTAGATGTGTTTTCAAACTGTAACAGTGAGTTTTTAAGAAAATCATACCTATAGTAGTGGAATAATTCATGTAATTCTAAAAGGTGCAGAAATCTAATTAATTACAAATCCATGTATCATTCAAGTAAACAAAACTATTCTATGCTTTTAAACCAAACAGGGAACAGGAAACTTCATAGATCAAACTTGATACCATTGTATCATTTCATAAACTTCAGTCTACATTGAATCTTCACAATAGATAAGGTCACATGAGTAACTGGAAAAAGGAACAAAGGCAAATATTGAGAACCAGTGAAGTAAGGCAACAACACCAGGAGATCACACAGCAACAATCACGCAGCTTCAAATCAGAAAATGAATCAATGTATATGCCGATGAACCTAATGAAATAATTTTTTTTGTTTTATAATCAAAAATATATCTCCTATAGTCACAATCTGAGCAAGATCAGAAAAAAAAATTCGGACAAAGACAGTCTGCTAATACCATTAGTTCTTAAATAATACATGAACAAAACAGATTTCTTAACATATCAAACAAAAAATATGATTCATATTCCGGAAAGAAACTAAGGAAATAATGTGAAAAATCAAAGACTAACCTTTTGTGGTGCAGGAACTGGGGCTGAGGTCTCGAATCCAACGGAACTCCGAACGCGGTCTCTCTACCTCCGATTAACGTGGAAGACAACTAAGAAAAAAAAAATCTCTGTTTGAAACCCAACAGAGGTCAAAATAAGGAAGAGAATAAAGCTTGTTTGAAAGATAATTGTGGTGACTGAATCTAAAGACTTAAAATGGGTAAATAGAGAGACTGAAGCTTGTCCCTACACTTCTTGAACACTCATATTTATAGGGAAAAATTTAGGGTTTTGAGGGTTGAATTTTGGGGCAAAATTTTCAAATTGAAAATCAGATTCTCCTTGCTAAAAGAGCCGTTTGACAGTATGAGAAAATCAAATGAAGTAGAGATTTGCTTACCAAAGCATGAAAAAAAAAGGAAAAGTAAAAAGGGAACCAATTTTAACCTTTGTCAACTTCATTGCAAATGGAAATCCAGTTTGAATTTTGATCCGAAATAAAATTAGAATCACATTGGGGTTGCAGACATTTGCTTGAAATGAGCCTGGAACCACTGCCTTCATAATATGAGAGGTCAAACATTTACTCAAAATTGGAGAAAAAGAAATCTGCCATTGCAGAGGAAGAAAGGGACTATAGAGAGCGTATGTTGGGTTAGGAGAGAGAGAAGGGTTAGCAAATTAGATTCAATTGATGAGACAAATATTGACCATTGGATTAAAATAATGGAAGGCTAAGATAAGGCTTAGGATGAAATAAAAAAAAAGAAAAATACATAGAATTCTCTAGAAGATGTGTGGTTAGTGTGTGATGGAGTGAGGAGGGCATGTGCTAGAAGTGTGTTAGTCATGGGATTTGTACCGTTGGCGCCTATGTGGCACTGATGTGGAGGTTATGTGGCGCTTATGTGGAGTCCATATAGATGAAAGAATTAGGTAGATGGGCTGGCGGGTATGGGCTATTTTATGGGCTATTTTGGTTGATTTTTGGGGTCTAAAAATCTGAAAAATGCATTATAAAATTGGTCTCATTTCAAATAACATTAAACTTTACCAAGATGATCTAATTTATATTTAAAAGTTCTTATCCACTTTAAAAATTACTATACCTTTATAATTCTAATAATTTATGATAAAATATTAAATTATATTATTGTAACAATTAATATCTAGTATGCATTTATATATATCTATACCATATTAAAAGTACGAAGGCCATTTGTGAAATATCGTTTGCCCTTTTTTTTTTACCCTTTAAAAAAAATAGAGTTCACACTAGACAAAATAGTCATTTATAATAATCTTCTAATATTTAGGAATGATCGTTAAATTATAGCATTGATATTAGGACTTTAATTTTAACTAAAATTTGGTTAATATTTTTTCCATATTTGAAATACATAAAAAGTTCTCATATTTGGAGATTCAAAGGTAGTATATTTCTAATTACAAATATGGTAGTCAATATTTATGATTCGAAATGAATATGCTCGATCAAGACATGCACTTGCAAATTTCTATTTTTATATTCTGAGTTTGTTACTAAACTAAGACAAAAAAAGGTTGTTAACTTATCAATTACTAACTCGAACAAGAATATGATAGCAACAAATCATTTTTATTTAAAAAAAAGTTTATTAATAATATTCAATATGTATGTAGGAATTCTAATAAATATCAAATTTAATAAATACGTTTAAAATGACACAAAATTATTGCGCATGGATAGACACATAGCCGCACATACTTTAAAAGTACGAAAATGATTTGTTTTATTTAAGTATGCAGTCATATTTCTTAGGACTTTAAAAATCATTAAAAGCAATTAAAAATGATTACTTGAATATGTAGATAGTCCTCTTTCAACCAAAATTATCATTTTCATAAACTTGTATATATATATATATATATATATATATATATATATATATATATTTTATAACTTAAATATATTTTATAAAAAATATTAATATAAATAATATTATATATTGATTGATGTAGGTACACGCGCAAAGTGCGTACCCTAAGGCTAGTATAATAAAGTAGAGAAATAAAATATAGTTTGGCAAATAGAGTTTGTATTAAATCATTACGATGCATTAACATTAAATAATAAAATGATAGTGACTAAGTAACTAAAATAATAAGAACGATATAATTGCAATAAATATGTTAAATTATATTAAGGCTAATAATTATATTTTATTTTAAAAATCTTGAGGCTAAAAAAAAATAATAATATATATATATATATATATATATAACAAATATTTTGGATAAAAATATGTAAAATATATTTAGTAAATTATTGAGAATTAGGAAGTATAAAAAAATTGCTTATGAAAGGGAAGGGCCAAAATTGGTTGTCAACAGCTGCCCCTCTTTGACCGTGGACGATGAAAGAGTCTTCGGGCAAAGAAATTGACTTAGTAACCAATTTTGTCCCGATTTGCAAGTATGGATCAAAAGGTTGGAAAGATTATAACATGAAACTTGGAAGTCTTATGAAAAAAACTTTATAGAGTTATGGCCAAACTCTGATTTCATAAATGCCCACACACCTTGGGTTCTACAAAAACTAATTCGTATGCAATTCCAAACTGATGGTGATATGGAGTTGGACTTAATGATCGATGCGGATCCTAAAATGTTTCCCCGGTGTCGGAGACACGAGGTGTCAGATACTGAGAATCATAATTGAAAGGAAATATTTCGAAATAATGATTTGGCTAAGATTTTGGTAGCCAAGCCGAAAGGAGTCCTGAAAGTAGACCTTTGACTTTTGCTGGGGAGTCTGATTTCCTCCCCAACAAACTGCCCCAGTTCGCTGCTTAGATAGAGTTCCACGTTGTGCTAAATTTCCTGTTAAACTCAACAAACTGGGTAAAATTGTTAGTAAGCGAGATATAAAAATATGATAAGTCATATTTCATAAAAATAATACCTCTAAGATGTTAATTTATCATAAAATAAGCCAAGTATGTTAAAAAAAATATTTGATCATGACTAATAAAATGAGGCTTCGAGCCAATGATTCATGTAAGTGGTGCCTTTCAGCGATGACTTATGTATGATTGATAAAACTGATGCATTTAAGCCAATGATTAATGAAAATGAGGCATTTAAGCCAAATGATGAAGTAGTTGAGGTGTTTAAGCCAAATGACTGATGAGGCTCTCCGAGCCAGATGATTTACGGTAATGAAAATACTTGTGTGGCGCATTTAGAAATAATGGTGCGGTGCAGTTGAAAGCATTTGCATTGTGCATTTGCAAGCAATGATATAATAATTTTTGAAAGCATTTATGCGGTGCATTTGCAGTGCCTTTGAAAGCAAAAGTGTTGTGCATTTGAAAGCATATTATGCAATTTGCAAGCAATGGTGCATTCGAAAAATAATGGTGCAATGCATTTGAAAGCATTTGTGCGGGTGCATTTGAAAGCAATAGTGCAGTGCATTTGCAGTGTATTTGAAATCAATGGTGCAGTGCATTTAATGCAGTAGTGCGATGCATTTGAAGGCAATGGTGCAGTGCATTTGAAAGCAATGGTGCGGTGCATTTGGAAGCAATGGCGCGGTGCATTTGAAAGTAATGGTGCGGTGCATCTAAAAAGTCAATGTGAAATATATTTAAAGTTGTGTGCGATGTAGTTTGCATTTATATAAAAAAAAAAATAGCATCTGAGAAGTAATATCAATCGAATATATATATATTGTAAAGTTCTAAAATTAATTAGAAAATATCTCAAACTTGAATTTTAAAGATAATCAATATCCAAAAGGTGTAATTTTTCTACAAAATACTATAAAGAAAATCAAACCGCTCGACGAAGGGGTCTTGGTATTTATGTCTGTCATTAATTCTTCTTCTTCTTCTATCTTGAAAATCTGCACTCAAAGAAAAATTGTAAGTTTGGGGGGCGGTTGATTCGTGTTGACTTTGATGCTCTGGACTTTGATGATCTTGCGCTTCCCACTTTGTTTGGACTTGTAGCCTCCACCCATCACTGAATCTTGGCGAACGAATAGTTAAGAAATTTTGATGAAAAAAATCCTATTTTAATAAATAAAGTATGCATAATTTTTATAAAATAAAGTTGTTGCCGAATTTTGCATTGTGACATGCTCGTGAAACAAAGTAAACGTCCTCGTCTGGAATCTGTCATTCGTCCTGCTTGACCATCCTTTGTCGATGACTGATGCGTCACCATGACAACGCCTTCAAAAGCTGCCTCAGTTTCCAATTTTGAGGGAAATATTAAATTTTATTATGATGAGACCGAACCCATAGGGCTGCCTACGTATCCCCTCTTAAACGGGAATCAGGTCAAACGTAGTTCATTTACATTAAGAAACATTTCATAGAAAAGAAATAGGCAGATATGCCTCTAGATGTAGTATCTCTTGACTGCGTCTGCGTTTATAGGCTTGGGCCACACTTCTCCATCCATTTCTGCTAGAATCAGTGCTCCTCCAGTCAATACTCGATGCACCATATACGGACCTTGCCAATTTGGTGCAAACTTTCCTTTAGCCTCACTTTGGTGCGGGAATATGCGCTTCAGAACCAATTGCCCCGGTTTGAACAGACGCGGTTTCACTTTCTTGTTGTGTCACGACCCCAAATCCGGTCGTGATGGCGCCCAGCACATTGCTAAGCCAGCCTGACCAATCCATATCAACCACGGAGCTAGAAGCTCTTTTTAACCCATTTAAACAAATTAATTAACGATATAACAGTAATACATGTAACGAAAACGGGGAACCAAGTCCCATAATACAATAACTCCCATAGACCAAGGGTCAAGAGTCACGAGCCTCTAAAGAACATAAGTGTATAAAGGTTTACAAAATACCAAGTGCGGAAAGGAATGTCAATACAAAATCCAAAGACAGTAGGAAGGAATATCGGGTCCTGCGGACTCTGCAGCTACCTCGAATATCCACAAACGTCGCCTCGCACAGCTACTGGATCACTGCTGAGAGGTACCTGGATCTGCACACAAGGTGCAGGGAGTAAAATGAGTACTCTGCCAGACTCAGTGGTAATAAACAAGGGTAAGACAGCGCAGATAAGAAATCCGCAATAAAGTACTATGTAAAGCTATAATCAGCTACCCTGTCATAGAATCAATATTCTCTGTACCTGTACCAACAATTACCAATAAATAGCATAACAGCTAGCAGATGTAGCTAAATGCAATGCAATACATGATATGACCGCTACGGCGTGTAGCCCGACTCCAATTTTGGGTACCCGTGCTCACCGTGGGGGTTCAGACTCCGGAGGGGCTCCTACAGCCCAAGCACATCTCATAGAGATATTCCTGCGGCGTGCAGTCCGATCCAACATATATCTCGCTGCGGCGTGCAGCCCGATCCACTACTAGTCAGCTAATATGCAGATACAGCCTCGCAGGCTCAAAAGTAGTTTTTGAAAACTCTTTTATCATTTTTCAGTTGGAAAACAGTAATATCAAGTTCCAGAGATTGGAATTTGCATAATAACAAAATAGCTGCGGACTAGTAGTAAACTAGCATGTCTATGTGATAAGACAATGATAACGATCCTCGCGGGATCCAATAACTGGCTCACGGCCCACATGTATAATCAACCGCCCAAGAAGGGGGTTCCTCGGCTCAAGAGTGGCCATTATCACAATATATATATACATATATGCAACCATCCGAGAAGGAGGTTCGACGGCTCTAGAATAGCCAATAATACAATATCAACGGGTTGGACTAATATGTAGTCTCCAGTTCATGATCGACCCCGCACTCTCAAGAGTGTGCGTGTCTCGCCGCTATACGGCGTCACAAAGTGGTATACCGGGGTTTCGAACCCGCTGGTCATCACCCACATCTATTACTCACCTCAATACGGCGCGACGACTATTCCGCAATGCCCTTGCCACGAGAATCAAGCTCCGTACGCGCAGAATCTGATCAAATACAGTAAAAATACAACAATTTAGGCCAATGGGACGACACCCAATCAATACAACTCAATTTACATCAAAATTCCCAAAGTTGTCAAAACCCGAGCCCCGGGCCCACATTCCGAAAATTTACGAAATTCACATTTCTGGAACCCTCGTCTCAATACGAGTCTAAGCATATCAATTTTACCAAAATCGGACTCCATTTGCCCGTTCAAAACCTTGATTTTCTAAAGTCCAAGACTAGGGCTAAATCCTCCATAATTACCCCAAATTCTTCCATTTTCATGATATAATTGCATAATATTATCAATACTAATCATAATATGAGTTCATAGTTGATTACCTGATGAATTCCCTTGATTTCCTCCTCAAAATCGCCCAAAATCGCCCTTAAGCCGAGACCCCCAAATGTTAAAATGTTTCTGAAATTTTTCTAACTTCTGATACACTTACTTACAGCGATTTTCGCTTCTGCGGAACATTTTCCGCTTCTATGCTTCCGTATCCGCGACCAAAGGGTCGCTTCTGCGGTTCCAGGCCTAGCCGGCCATTTCCGCTTCTGCGACATACGGACCGCCTCCGCGCATCCGCTTCTGCGAAGCCTCGACCGCTCCTGCGGAAATTTCCGCTTCTGCGGCTAAGTGTCCGCTTCTGCGGAATCGCCTAAGCGGCTAGCCTTCCGCTTCTGCGATACTCCCCCCCTTAGACCTTGGCCGCTTCTGCGGCTCAACATCCGCTTCACCGGTGCCGCACCTGCGGGCTCCTTTCCGCTTCAGCGATCACAAGCGCTTCTGCGCTCCAATATCCGCTTCTGCGGACTCGCTCCTGCGACCACATTTCCGCAGGAGCGAAAATGACAGAACCAGAACTCTTCAACCTGCAATTTCCATGATTTTCTTCCGTTTAACCATCCGAAAACACCCCGAGGCCCCCCGGACCTCATCCAAACATACCAACACATCTTAATACCTTATTCGAACTTGCTCCAATCCTCAAAACACGTCTAACAACATCAAAACTCATAATTCGCATCGAATTCAAGCCTAAATTCCTTAAAACATTCCAAATTACACATTCAATCAAAAAACCCGACCAAACGACGTCCGAATGACCTGAAATTTTGCAGGCACATCCAAAATCACCTAACGAAGCTACTGCAACTGTCGGAATTCCATTCCGACCTCCGGATCAAAATCTCACCTACCGTTCGGATTTCGCCAAAATTCAACCTTAGCCAATTCAAGCCTATTTCTACACCGGTCTCCAAATTAAATTCCGATCGCTCCCCTAAGTCACAAATCATCTCCCGGAACTAACCGAATCATCAGAATCCGGTTCCGAGCACTCTAACTCAATAGTCAACTCTTGGTTGACTTTTCATATTCAAGCTTCCTTCAAACATGCTATTTGTTTCATTTTCAATCCAAATCACTCCTAACTCACCCGATATACTCTAATACTGTTTTAAAAGCATAATATATGTAAATGCAAGGTAACGGGGTGGTAATTCCCGTAACGACGGGCCGGGTCGTTATATTCTCCCCAACTTAAACAAACGCTCGTCCGCGAGCGGGTTAAGAAACATACCTGGAGTATCAAACAAGTGAGGATATCTGCTCCGCATCTCCTGCTCGGTCTCCCAAGTTGCTTCCTCCACGGGACGACCTCTCCACTGCACTTTCACTGAAGCTATATCCTTAGATCTCAGCTTACGAACCTGTCGACCCAAAATGGCTACTGGTTCCACATCATAAGTCAAATCCTCATCTAGCTGTATCGTGCCGAAGTCCAACACATGAGACGGGTCTCCGACATACTTCCGGAGCATAGATACATGGAACACCGGTGAACTCCCGACAAACGGGGTGGCAAAGCAAGCATATAAGCCACCTCCCCAACTTTCCTAAGCACCTCAAAAGGTCCAATGAACCTTGGGCTCAATTTTCCTTTCTTTCCAAACCTCATAACACCCTTCATAGGCGAAACTTTCAACAACACCTTCTCACCTACTGAATAAGACACATCTCGGACCTTCCGGTCTGCATAACTCTTCTGACGCGACTGAGCTGTGCGAAGTCTCTCCTGAATCACCTTCACCTTATCTAGGGCATCTTGGACTAACTCTGTCCCTAACAACCTAGCCTCGCCGGGCTCGAACCAACCAACTGGAGACCTACACCGCCTCCCATATAAAGCTTCATACGGCGCCATCTGAATGCTGGACTGATAGCTATTATTATAAGCAAACTCCGCCAAAGGCAAATAATCAGCCCATGAACCACCAAAATCAATGACACAAGCACGCAACATGTCCTCCAATATCTGAATAGTACGCTCAGACTGCCCATCCGTCTGTGGATGAAATGCTGTGCTCAACTCTACCTGTGACCCCAACTCTCGCTGAAATGTCCTCCAGAACTGAGATGTGAACTGGGTACCTCTGTCCGATATAATGGAAATAGGAACTCCATGCAATCTCACTATCTCACGGATGAATATCTCTGCCAACCGCTCTGAGGTATAGGTAGTACACACTGGGATGAAATGAGCTGACTTAGTCAGTCTATCCACAATCACCCAAACTGAATCAAACTTCCTCGCCGTCCGAGGGAGTCCACTAACAAAGTCCATAGTTATTCTTTCCCACTTCCACTCCGGAATATCAATACGCTGGAATACACCACCAGGTCTCTGATGCTCATACTTGACCTGCTGACAGTTTAGACACCGAGCCACATGGCTCACAATATCTTTCTTCATCTTTCTCCACCAGTAATGCTGCTTCAAATCCCGGTACATCTTCGCGGCTCCTGGATGAATAGAATACCGCGAGCTATGGGCTTCCTCCAATATCAATTCATGAAGGCCGTCAACATTGGGCACGCATATCCGGCCCTGCATCCGCAACACACCATCACTATCAATAGTGACATCCCTAGCATCATCATGCTGAACTCTGTCCTTAAGGACAAGTAAGTGTGGATCATCATACTGGCGCTCTCGAATACGATCATATAAAGAAGAACGAGCTACTACATAAGCCATCACCCGACCGGGCTCAGAAATATCCAGCCTTACCATCTGATTAGCTAACGCCTGAACATCAACTGCTAGGGGTCTCTCCCCAACTGGAATATACGCCAAACTGCCCATACTAATAGCCTTCCGGCTCAATGCATCAGCCACTACATTGGCTTTCCCAGGATGATACAAGATAGTAATATCATAGTCTTTAAGCAACTCAAGCCATCTCCGCTGCCTCAATTTAGATCTTTCTGCTTAAACAAATGCTGAAGGCTGCGGTGGTCTGTATATACATCACAAGATACACCATATAGGTAATGCCTCCAAATCTTCAAGGCATGAACAATAGCAGACAACTCCAAATCATGAACAAGGTAGTTCTTCTCGTGGGGCTTTAGCTGACGAGAAGCATATGCAATAACTCTACCCTCCTGCATCAACACACAACCGAGCCCAACTCTAGAAGCATCACAATACACCGTATATGACCCTGGGGCTGATGGCAACACAAGTACTGGAGTTGTGGTCAGTGCTGTCTTGAGCTTCTGAAAGCTCTCCTCGCACTCCTCGGACCATAAGAAAGGAATACCCTTCTGAGTCAATCTAGTCAAGGGTGAGGCAATAGAAGAGAATCCCTGGACGAATCGGCGATAATACCCTGCCAATCCCATAAAGCTACGGATCTCAGAAACTGAGGTCGGTCTGGGCCAACTCTGCACTGCCTCGACCTTCCTCGGATCTACCTGAATACCATCACGGGACACCACGTGTCCTAAGAATGCCACAGACTCAAGCCAGAACTCACATTTGGAGAACTTGGCATACAACTTCTCCTCTCTCAATCTCTGCAACACAATACTCAAGTGCCGAGCATGCTCCTCCTGGCTACGAGAGTAGACTAGTATGTCATCAATGAATACGATCACAAATGAATCAAGATAGGGCCTGAACACACTGTTCATCAGATGCATAAATGCTGCTGGGCGTTGGTCAGCCCAAAAGACATCACAAGGAACTCATAGTGACCATATCTGGTCCTGAATGCAGTCTTTATAATGTCGGACTCTCTAATCTTCAGCCGATGGTAGCTTGAACGAAGATCAATCTTCGAGAACACCCTAGCTCCCTGGAGCTGATCAAATAAATCATCAATACGAGGCAGAGGATACCTATTCTTCACTGTTACTTTGTTTAGCTGCCTATAGTCAATACACATCCTCATAGATCCGTCCTTCTTCTTAACAAACAGGATCGGTGCACCCCACGGCGACACACTCGGCCGAATGAACCCCTTATCTAGGAGTTCCTGGAGCTGCTCCTTCAATTCCTTCAACTCAGCTGGTGCCATCCGATACGGAGGAATAGAAATAGGCTGAGTGCCTGGCACCAAATCGATACCAAAATCAATATCCCCGTCCGGCGGCATGCCCGGCAGGTCTGAGGGAAACACATCAGGAAAGTCTCTCACAACAGGTACAGAATCAATGCTAGGAGACTCAGCTCCCACATCTCTCACAAAAGCTAAGTACGATAAACACCCTTTTTCAACCATCTTCTGAGCCTTTAAGAACGAAATAACACGGCTAGGGACGAAATCGGTCGAACCCCGCCACTCAATCCGAGAAATACCAGGAATGGCCAACGTAACTGTCTTAGCATGACAGTCCAATATAGCATGATACGGAGACAACCAGTCCATACCCAATATAACATCAAAATCCACCATACCCAACAATAACAAGTCTGCCTGGGTCTCCAGACCCCCAATAGATATAACACAGGATCTATAGACATGATCCACAACAATCGTATCACCCACGGGGGTGGATACATGAACAGGTAAATCAAGAATACCACGAGTCGCACTCAAATGATGTGTAAAATAAGAGGACACGTAAGAATATGTGGACCCTGGGTCAAATAGAACAGAGGCATCTCTGTGACAGACAGAAATGATACCTGTAATCACTGCATAGGAGGCAACTCCATCACGCCTATCAGGGAGTGCATAGAACCGTGCTTGGCCTCCACCGGATCTCTCCTCGCCTCTGGGCCGACCACGAGAAGACTGAACTTCACCTCTACTAGCCTGAGATGGTGCTGAAGATGAGGGTTGATCCCTGTCCCTACGGAGTCGATGGCACTGCCTCCTCATATGGGCAAACTCACCACACTCATAACAAGCACCTAGTGCTGAAGAAGGGGCCTGAAGGGAACCCCTCGCCGCAGAAGAACCCTAGGCTGAAATCCCTGTCGACCACGACCATAAGAACCTCCGCTCTGCTCTGGACGGCCTGAATGAGAAGGTCTAGATGAGCGACCTCTGCTCTGTTGGGAATGCCCTCTAGATGGAGCACCACTAAAATTGCCCGAACCACGAGGCCTCTTGGCCTCCCGCTCCTCTCTCTCTCGGCGACGATCCGCCTCAATGGAGCGTGCCATATCAGCAACCTGCTCAAATGATGATGACAGAACTCGCTCGCTGGTCATAAGAATACGGATAGAGTAGTTGAGGCCATCAATGAACCTCCCGATCCTCTCCCTATCATTAGGGATCATCCATGTGGCATGCCTAGCCAACTGAGTGAATCTAAGCTCATACTGAGTCACAGACATGTCGCCCTGAATCAACCACTCGAACCGGCGACGTAGCTCCTCGCGACGAGACCGAGGTACATATTTCTCTAGAAAGAGAGTAGAGAACTGCTGCCATGTGAGAGGTGCTGCTCTTGCAGGCCTACGCCTCTCAAACTCCTCCCACCAATCAAATGCGGGACCGGTGAACTGAAATGTAGTAAATGAAACTCCGCTGGACTCAAGAATACCAGCCGTACGCAGCATCTTCTGACACTTATCCAAGAAACCCTGGGCATCCTCGCCCTCAACGCCACTGAAATGGGGTGGCTGAAGTCTACCAAATCTCTCAAGACGACGCTGCTCGTCCTCGGGCATAACCTGAACCATATGCTCTGGAGCTGGAGCCGGTGCAGCTGGAGGAATAACCGGTGCAACCACCTGAGCGGGGACAGCCTCTGGCATCTGAAGTCCCTGAACAACCTACTCAGGTGTGCGAGCTGTAGTGGTCTACTGACCACCCCCTGTCTGAGATGTCGCTGCAGTAGCGGTAGCTGATACTACCTGAGCCAAACTGGAACACACCGATAATATCCGGGCAAGAGTCTCCTGAAGACTAGGAATAGAAATAGATATAGTCTGGACCTGAACTGGGGCTACACGAGCATCAACCACTGGGGGCTGCTCTTGAACAGGTACAACGGGCAGGTCAGCTGGCACTGCCTCAGCTGCCCTACCTCTAACTCTAGCACGACCGCGCCCACGGCCTCTAACAGGTGGCAATGGAGGTCGTCCACCTCGTCCCGATGCTCGCGTTCTCGCCATCTGCGAGAGAATAGAATATAGAAGTTCAGTTCTCAGAACAACAAGATCGCACGACATAGTTCAAGAAAAGTGAAGTTTTCCTAAAGGTTCGCAGCCTCCCGAGGATAAGTACAGGCGTCCCCGTACCGATCCACAAGACTCTACTAACCGGCTCAAGACTCACGAGGCCTAGTAAACCTAGGCTCTGATACCAACTTGTCACGACCCCAAATCCGGTCGTGATGGCGCCCAGAACATTGCTAAGCCAGCCTGACCAATCCATATCAACCACGGAGCTAGAAGCTCTTTTTAACCCATTTAAACAAATTAATTAACGATATAACAGTAATACATGTAACGAAAACGGGGAACCAAGTCCCATAATACAATAACTCCCATAGACCAAGGGTCAAGAGTCACGAGCCTCTAAAGAACATAAGTGTATAAAGGTTTACAAAATACCAAGTGCGGAAAGGAATGTCAATACAAAATCCAAAGACAGTAAGAAGGAATATCGGGTCCTGCGGACTCTGCACCTACCTCGAATATCCACAAACGTCGCCTCGCACAGCTACTGGATCACTGCTGAGAGGTACCTGGATCTGCACACAAGGTGCAGGGAGTAAAATGAGTACTGCCAGACTCAGTGGTAATAAACAAGGGTAAGACAGCGCAGATAATAAATCCGCAATAAAGTACTATGTAAAGCTATAATCAGCTACCCTGTCATAGAATCAATATTCTCTGTACCTGTACCAACAATTACCAATAAATAGCATAACAGCTAGCAGATGTAGCTAAATGCAATGCAATGCATGATATGACCGCTACGGCGTGTAGCCCGACTCCAATTTTGGGTACCCGTGCTCACCGTGGGGGTTCAGACTCCGGAGGGGCTCCTACAGCCCAAGCACATCTCATAGAGATATCCCTGCGGCGTGCAGTCCGATCCAACATATATCTCGCTGCGGCGTGCAGCCCGATCCACTACTAGTCAGCTAATATGCAGATACAGCCTCGCAGGCTCAAAAGTAGTTTTTGAAAACTCTTTTATCATTTTTCAGTTAGAAAACAGTAATACCAAGTTCCAGAGATTGGAATTAGCATAATAACAAAAATAGCTGCGGACTAGTAGTAAACTAGCATGTCTATGTGATAAGACAATGATAACGATCCTCGCGGGATCCAATAACCGGCTCACGGCCCACATGTATAATCAACCGCCCAAGAAGGGGGTTCCCTCGGCTCAAGAGTGGCCATTATCACAATATATATATACATATATGCAACCATCCGAGAAGGAGGTTCGACGGCTCTAGAATAGCCAATAATACAATATCAACATGTTGGACTAATATATAGTCTCCAATTCATGATCGACCCCGCACTCTCAAGAGTGTGCGTGTCTCGCCGCTATACAGCGTCACAAAGTGGTATACCGGGGTTTCGAACCCGCTGGTCATCACCCACGTCTATTACTCACCTCAATACAGCGCGACGACTATTCCGCAATGCCCTTGCCACGAGAATCAAGCTCCGTACGCGCAGAATCTGATCAAATACAGTAAAAATACAACAATTTAGGCCAATGGGACGACACCCAATCAATACAACTCAATTTACATCAAAATTCCCAAAGTTGTCAAAACCCGAGCCCCGGGCCCACATTCCGAAAATTTACGAAATTCACATTTCTGGAACCCTCGTCTCAATACGAGTCTAAGCATATCAATTTTACCAAAATCGGACTCCATTTGCCCGTTCAAAACCTTGATTTTCTAAAGTCCAAGACTAGGGCTAAATCCTCCATAATTACCCCAAATTCTTCCATTTTCATGATATAATTGCATGATATTATCAATACTAATCATAATATGAGTTCATAGTTGATTACCTGATGAATTCCCTTGATTTCCTCCTCAAAATCGCCCAAAATCGCCCTTAAGCCGAGACCCCCAAATGTTAAAATGTTTCTGAAATTTTTCTAACTTCTGATACACTTACTTACAGCGATTTTCGCTTCTGCGGAACATTTTCCGCTTCTACGCTCCCGTATCCGCGACCAAAGGGTCGCTTCTGCGGTTCCAGGCCTAGCCGGCCATTTCCGCTTCTGCGACATACGGACCGCCTCCGCGCGTCCGCTTCTGCGAAGCCTCGACCGCTCCTGCGGAAATTTCCGCTTCTGCGGCTAAGTGTCCGCTTCTGCGGACCCGCCTAAGCGGCTAGCCTTCCGCTTCTGCGATGCTTCCCCCTTAGACCTTGGCCGCTTCTGCGGCTCAACATCCGCTTCAGCGGTGCCGCACCTGCGGGCTCCTTTCCGCTTCAGCGATCACAAGCGCTTCTGCGCTCCCATATCCGCTTCTGCGGACTCGCTCCTGCGACCACATTTCCGCAGGAGCGAAAATGACAGAACCAGAACTCTTCAACCTGCAATTTCCATGATTTTCTTCCGTTTAACCATCCGAAAACACCCCGAGGCCCCCCGGACCTCATCCAAACATACCAACACATCTTAATACCTTATTCGAACTTGCTCCAATCCTCAAAACACGTCTAACAACATCAAAACTCATAATTCGCATCGAATTCAAGCCTAAATTCCTTAAAACATTCCAAATTACACATTCAATCAAAAACCCGACCAAACGACGTCCGAATGACCTGAAATTTTGCAGGCACATCCAAAATCACCTAACGAAGCTATTGCAACTGTCGGAATTCCATTCCGACCTCCGGATCAAAATCTCACCTACCGTTCGGATTTCGCCAAAATTCAACCTTAGCCAATTCAAGCCTATTTCTACACCGGTCTCCAAATTAAATTCCGATCGCTCCCCTAAGTCACAAATCATCTCCCGGAACTAACCAAATCATCAGAATCCGGTTCCGAGCACTCTAACTCAATAGTCAACTCTTGGTTGACTTTTCATATTCAAGCTTCCTTCAAACATGCTATTTGTTTCATTTTCAATCCAAATCACTCCTAACTCACCCGATATACTCTAATACTGTTTTAAAAGCATAATATATGTAAATGCAAGGTAACGGGGTGGTAATTCCCGTAACGACGGGCCGGGTCGTTACATGTTGAAAGCTCTAGCCATCCTATTTTGATAGAGTTGACCATGGCAAACTGCATTCATTCTCTTCTCATCAATAAGCATTAGTTGTTCGTATCGATTCTTCACCCATTCTGCATTGCTCAGCTCGGCTTCCTGGATGACCCTCAAAGATGGTATTTCAACTTCCGCTGGCAATACGGCTTCAGTTCCATAGACCAAAAGATAAGGCGTTGCCCCAGTTGATGTCCTGACTGTAGTGCGATATCCAAGGAGAGCAAATGGTAGCTTCTCATGCCAATGCCTGTAGTTATCAATCATCTTCCGCAATATCTTCTTAATATTCTTGTTGGCCGCTTCAACGACTCCGTTCATCTGAGGCCGGTAGGGAGTGGAATTTCGATGAGTAATCTTGAACTTATCACATATTTCTTGCATCAAGTCACTATTGAGATTGGCTCCATTATCCGTAATGATTGACTCAGGAATTCCAAATCGGCAAACAATGTTGTTGCGGACGAAATCTGCTACCACCTTCTTTGTAATTGACTTGTAAGAAGAGGCTTCTACCCATTTTGTAAAATAATCAATAGCTACCAAGATAAATCTATGCCCATTTGATGCGGCAGGCTCAATAGGGCCAATGACGTCCATGCCCCAAGCTGCGAACGGCCAAGGGGAACTCGTTACATTGAGTTCATTTGGCGGGACTCGAATCAAATCACTGTGAATCTGACACTGATGACATTTCTGTACAAAACGAATGCAATCTGTTTCCATGGTCATCCAAAAGTAACCTGCTCGTAATATTTTCTTTGCCAAAGTAAAACCATTCATGTGAGGCCCACATGTCCCTGCATGTATCTCTTCGATCAGTTTGGTTGCTTCTCTAGCATCTACACACCTCAACAGTCCTAAATCTGGGGTCCTCCTATATAGGATTTCGCCGTTTAGGAAAAAGTGATTTGCCAATCTCCTAAGTGTTCTCTTCTGGGTACTGGTTGCTCCTTCAGGGTAATCCCTTGTCTTGAGATATCTCCTAATGTCAAAATGCCATGGTTCTCCGTCTGGCTCTTCATCCACATGGAAACAATAAGCTGGCTGGTCTTGCACGTTCACCTTGATGGGATCTATATAGTTTTTATCTGGATGTTGAATCATTGAAGACAAAGTCGCCAAAGCATCTGCAAACTCATTTTGAACTCTTGGGACATGCTTGAAGTCCACCTTGATAAACTTCTTGCACAACCCCTTTACGCAATGTAAGTATGGTAGGATTTTCGTATTCTTTGTGTTCCATTCGCCTTGTACTTGATGAATCAGCAAGTCTGAATCACCTATAACCAACAACTCTTGGATGTTCATATCAACAGCCATTCTAAGCCCAAGTATACAAGCCTCATATTCTGCCATGTTGTTGGTGCACGAAAACCGAAGTTTCGCTGAGATTGGATAATGCTGTCCAGATTTTGAAACTAAAACTGCTCCAACTCCGACTCCTTTGAAGTTTGCTGCTCCGTCAAAGAACATTCTCCAACCAGAATATGCTTCTGAAATGTCTTCTCCCGCAAATAATACTTCTTCATCTGGGAAGTACGTCCTAAGTGGCTTGTATTCTTCATCCACAGGATTTTCTGCAAGATGGTCAGCTAAAGCTTGTCCTTTGATGGCTTTTTGAGTAACATACACGATGTCAAATTCACTTAGCAAAATCTGCCACTTTGCTAGTTTTCCTGTAGGCATAGGTTTCTGAAAGATGTACTTGAGCGGGTCCATCCTGGAAATGAGAAAAGTGGTGTATGTTGACAAGTAATGCCTTAACTTTTGTGCCACCCAAGTTAAGGCACAACAAGTGCGTTCCAACAAAGTATACCGTGCTTCATACGGTGTGAACTTCTTGTTCAAGTAGTATATGGCTTGCTCCTTCCTCCCAGTTTCATCGTGTTGCCCCAAAACACATCCAAATGCATTATCTGACACGGACATGTATAACAATAATGGCCTTCCAGGTTCCGGAGGTACCAGCACAGGTGGGTTAGATAAATATTCCTTGATTCTATCAAAAGATCGTTGACATTCTTCTGTCCATTTGGTAGTGGCATCCTTCCTCAGCATCTTGAATATTGGCTCACAAATCACCGTTGATTGGGCTATGAAACGACTGATGTAGTTAAGGCGACCAAGGAAACTCATCACGTCCTTCCGATTCTTTGGAGGTGGCAGGTCTTGGATAGCCTTTATCTTTGAAGGATCCAACTCTATGCCCCTTCTACTAACAATGAAACCTAATAATTTTCCAGCTGGAACTCCGAATGCACACTTTGCGGGATTCAGTTTTAGGTTGTACCGCCGCAACCTATCGAAGAACTTCTTGAGGTCTACCAAGTGATCTGAACTCTTCCGCGATTTGATGATGACATCATCCACATAGACCTCAATCTCTTTATGGATCATGTCATGAAAAATAGTTGTCATAGCTCTCATGTATGTAGCACCTGCATTCTTGAGTCCAAAAGGCATCACTCGATAACAATATACCCCCCAAGGTGTGATAAATGCTGTCTTCTCAGCATCATCTTCATCCATTAAAATCTGGTGGTAACCGGCAAAACAATCAACGAATGATTGCAACTCGTGCTTTGCACAATTGTCAATGAGTATGTGGATATTTGGGAGTGGGAAATCATCCTTTGGACTAGCCTTGTTGAGATCCCGATAATCCACACATATTCTGATCTTCCCATCCTTTTTTGGGACTGGTACTATATTGGCCAACCAGGTGGGGTACTTCGTGACTCGGATGACATTTGCCTTAAATTGCTTGGAGACTTCTTCTTTGATCTTCAAACTTAAGTCCGTTTTGAATTTTCTTGTCTTTTGCTTTATCGGAGGACAAGATGGATCCGTTGGCAACTTATGGGAAACAATATTAGTGCTCAAACCAGGCATGTCATCATATGACCAAGCGAACACATCAACGTATTCTCTTAGAAGATCTACATATTCTTCCTTTTCTGATGGTGTCAAATGGACACTGATTCTTGTTTCTTTTATAGACTCCGAATTTCCCAAATTTATAAGCTCTGTTTCATCCAAATTTGGTTTTGACTTGTTCTCAAACTGCTCAAGTTCTTTAGTTAATTCTGTAGGCGGCACATCTTCTTCATATTCTTCAAGATCTTGCTTGTTATTTTGTTCACTTGTTTCATTGCATGTCACATTTATGGTGTCGGCATTTTTATTAATTTGTTTGCTGAAAAATAAAATAAAAGAAAGAAAATTAATAAAGGCAAAAATTTAGATGTAATACAAAAGGCATATTCAGATTTTGCATTTAAGCTTCCAAAAGGTCGAGGCAAACAACATAAAATCATAGACACGATTCAGGCCTCAATTTTGAATCGCGTTGTTTAAAAAGGTACTAATATAATTCATCTACCAAGATTCCCGGCGAACCGGGGATGGGGTACAAGTCCAATTTTTCAAAACATCTCCAGGTGCGGCATCCCAAATAGTTGGCGCCTCGGTGCAATCCTTCAAAATCACGTTGCAGTCGGCAATGAATAGGTTCCTGATTCCTTCAACGAGGTCATCTTCAGCATCTTCACCTAACTCATGAATAGTAACTGTCTTGGGGAATGACTGGATTAGCTGCGGGATAGGCTGTGGCGGGACAATGTCACTTTTCTTGAGACGAGCCTCCGAGAATTCTTTCAGAGTGGGTTCGTACCCTAGGCCAAAGGTGTTGTTCTGCCCTGGTAACTGAATTGGTTCCACTATTCCATGCAACCTTGCTCCAAGTCCTTGACCAGGCTCAAAGCCGTTCTTCAACATCTCTGATGCCACCATCACGAGCACACTTGGCAACTTTATCTCTTTACCTCGAGTAGCAGTTACAATTTCTTCAATATGGAAAGTGGCTCCATCCAGCCTCTCCACACTTTCAATGACAGGGATCGCATTCCCCGGGTAAATGGGATTGCTTGCTTCTCCATGAATCACAACTTCCTGGTGATTCCACACAAACTTCACGTTCTGGTGCAAAGTGGAAGGGACTGCACCAGCCATGTGAATCCACGGCCTTCCCAACAGTAGATTATAAGTAGCAGATATGTCTAACACTTGAAATTCAATAATAAACTCCACAGGCCCAATTTGCAATGCTAAGTTAATTTCACCAATGGCGCTCCTTTGCGCTCCATCGAAAGCTCTAACATTCACATGACTTTCACGAACTTTCCAAATGTCAACTCCCAAGGCTTTGAGGGTAGTGAAAGGACATATATTGAGAGCAAAACCATTGTCAATCAAAACCTTTGAAACAAACTTGTCATTGCATTTGACAGTGAGATGCAGAGCTTTGTTGTGACTTAGACCTTCAGGCGGCAATTCATCCTCGTGAAAAGAAATCTTGTGGGATTCTAGAATTTGGGCCACCATAGTTTCCAAATGTTCACTAGTTGTCTCGGCTGGTACATATGCTTCATTGAGTACTTTTACCAAAGCATTCCTGTGGCTATCAGAACTCATCAATAATGACATGAGGGAAATTTGAGCCGGCGTCTTCTTCAGTTGGTCTATAACAGAGTATCCGCTACACTGCATTTTTCTCCAAAACTCTTCTACTTCAGCTTCTGTCACGGACTTCTTCTGGTTGTTGTCCTTACTTGAAGTTCCTCGTGATGCTTCTTCAGGAACATAACACCTACCGGATCTTGTCATACCTGCAGCAGCAGCAACTTCTACAACTAATTTTGCCTTTCCTTTGTTCCTTAT
>JASVEL010007627.1:0-67310 GCA_032618575.1 Nicotiana noctiflora
TATGCTCGTACTTATTAATGACTCCAACGATCATTTCGATTATAACACACCACACTGGTGACATGACACCTCGGCATCGGCCTAAGCCACAACGAGCACAACACAGGCTCCAATAAGAACCGATCTGAACAAACTCGAATCATGACAACTGACTCACACAAAAGAGCTATAATTCAAATTCCTCAATACATCACAACACATAACTGAGACCTCGTCTCACATCATAGAATTAGGGTACCTGAATCCTCCTCGAAAGGTCATAACATTACATGGCCTTGCCACAACTCATGATTTTATCCAAACACTATTACTCAGGGAGCACCTCAAGTCACCATGCTCAAGACAGTCAGCCACACACATATCTAGGTTTGAACTCAAGTAATCAATCACACCTGTGGTGATACAATTGATATACGCTATCAAATCCTGAAAGGACACAACCGATGTGCTATTCCCCGAGCGATACCCATTATAGACTATTCCTCAGAAGCTAGGAAGTATTGTATACAAAGTAACATATAGGAAGCTATATTTTCCACATCACACTGTTGCGGCACGCAACCCCTTCCAATAACATACCTGTGGTGGTGTGCCACCCGATCCAGATACCATATATGTGGCAGCGTGCCACCCGATCCTGATACCATACATGTGGCGGCGTGCCACCCGATCCACGAATACATCTAGCAAAGGGAATGCACATCGAGCCAAGTCACTCATTGCAACAAACATATATATAGACTCAAGCTCGGCCACATGAAACGCATCCGACAAAGTTCCTCAATATCGGAACTGAATCAATGGTAGATACTTCTACACTAACATCCACCACAAAGGCCCAACTTACAAAGCAATACCTACCAGCCGTCCGCTGGCCCTAGGGTCCATCTACCCTGCTGGAGCATGATATGATGCGCTCTGCCACGCAGTTGTGACATTTTTCTGACATAGTCCATATCATATTAGTCTAGAAAACCTGACTTATGACAACCAATCTGCAATCGTATATCATTATTCCAATTCATCATATCAAGTAACGAGATAGCCACTAGGGCTTCCAATTTCCAATAACCGCTAAATGGTGCCGATAAACACGATGTACCACAACTACGTAGGCGGATTACGAGAACTTCTACTCTTCGACATATATATTACACATGAATCACTTTGCTTGATTCCACTCTCCACCGTACGAATACATAACACACATCAAGCATCCATTCACACCACGTAAGCCATTCAGAGATCTCCTTATGCCATTTACAACTCAATCATCACTGTCAATCCAACAAGAGGATACCACCATACCTCTTAAATTTTCTTGGATTTAAGAATAGGGACGGAAACTATGTCCATATCAAGATCTCTTCCCCATATCAAGCTTTTTCAGCTGCAGCATCTTGGTAATCACACAATTAAGCACCACATGTCAGGTTTGTCCACATTCAACCAGGATACTTTAGGTTCATCCACCTTCAAATAGGATAGGATGGGACTATCCGCCCTCGAATAGGAAATGATGAGACTATCCGTCCTCGAATACGATATGATGGGTCTATCCGCGCTCAAATTGGATATGATGGGACTATCCACCCTCGAATAGGATATGATGGGACTATCCTCCCTAGAATAGGATATGATGGGACTATCCGCCCTCGAATAGGATATGATGGGACTATCCGCCCCCAAATAGGATATGATGGGACTATCCGCCCTCGAATAGGATATGATGGGACTATCCGCCCTCGAATAGGATATGATGGGTCTATCCGCCCTCCAATAGGATATGATAGGACTATCCGCCCTCGAATAAGATATGATGGTTCTATCCGCCCTCGAATAGGATATTTTGGGACTATCCGCGCTCGAATAGGATATTATGGGACTATCCACCCTCGAATAGGATATTACGGGTCTATCGGCCCTCGAATAGGATATTATGGGTCTATCGGCCCTCGAATAGGATATTATGGGTTTGTCCGCCCTCAAATAGGATATGATGGGACTATCCGCCTTCGAATAGGATATTATGGGTCTATCTGCCCTCGAATAGGATATTATGGGTCTATCCGCCCTCGAATAGGATATGATGGGACTATCCGCCCTCAAATAGGATATTATGGGTTTATCCGCCCTCGACTAGGATATTATGGGACTATCCGCCCTCGAATAGGTTATTTTAGGTTCATCTGCCTTCGAATAGGATATTTTAGGTTCGTCCGCCTTCGAATAGGATATTTTAGGTTCATCCGCCTTCGAATAGGATATTTCAGGTACATCCATCTTCGAATAGGATATTTCAAGTTCATCTGCCTTCGAATAGGATATATTAGGTTCATCCTCCTTCGAATAGGATATTTTATGTTCATCCGCCTTCGAATAGGATATTTTAGGTTCATCTGCCTGCAAATAAGATATTTTAGGTTCATCCGCTTTCAAATAGGATATTTTAGGTTCATCCACCTTCGAATAGGATATTTCAGGTTCATCTGCCTTCGAATAGGATATTTTAGGTTCATCCGCCTTCGAATAGGATATTTTAGGTTCATCCGCCTTCGAATAGGATATTTTAGGTTCATCCGCCTTTGAATAGGATATTTCAGGTTCATCCGCCTTTGAATAGGATATTTTAGGTTCATCCGCCTTCGAATAGGATATTTCTAGTTCATCCGCCCTCGAATATGTGTCATGACCCAAAACCCGATCGTGATGGCGCCCAACACATTGCTTGGAAAGCCTGACCATCTTATCCATTTAAACCAGCCAATTATAATTTAATATTGATTAATCGTAGTAATTAGCCTATTTTGAACTTGTCAAGAAGTGAAGAGACTAAATACACAAATAAAGTCCCAACCAAATCATGGTGTCACAAGTCTGAGCCTCTACAAATGAGATCTACTACACAATAAAGTCTAAGCATAATGGAAACAACAAAATGATAAAGAGGAAGAGTCAGGTACTGCGGACATCGGCAGCTACCTCGAAGTCTCCACGAAATGGTGATAATAAAACAGTTGCGATAGCTCAACTGCCCTCCTGAACTTGTATATCTGCACAAAAAGTGCAGGGGAGTGGGGTGAGTATATTTCAACTCAGTGAGTAATAATAGTAAACAACAACTGAAAGTGAGAACACCTGTACAATCACTAAACAGTTCTAAGGGTAACCTCACAGGTAAGTCATCTCTACTGTGAATACCCCCATCTCCAGTCCACATCTATCTCACCATGGTCCCATACTGACCTAGTCCTCACTCATACTGCTACGGCATGCAGCCCGATCCAATATATATGTATATATAAATATATATAAAAGGCTGTGGCGTGCAGCCCGATCCTATATATATCGCTGCGGCATGCAGCCCGATCCAATATATAAAGTGTTGTGGCGTGCAGCCCGATCCAATATATATAGTGATGCGGCGTGCAGCCCGATCCAATACATATAGTGATGCGGCGTTCAGCCCGATCCAATACATATAGTGCTGCGGCGTGCAGCCCGATCCAATATATATAGTGCTATGGCGTGCAGCCCGATCCATTTAACGTCGACGGTGCCCACTAGGGGTATGTACAGACTCCGGAGGGGCTCCTACAGCCCAAGTGCAATAATACTGCAGCGTGCAGTCCGATCCACATATATATATTACTGTGTCGTGAGGTCCGATTCGATATATATAGCGCTGCGGTGTGCAGCCCGATCTAATATATATAGTGATGTGGCGAGCAGCCCGATCCAATATATATATAGTGCTGCGACGTGCAGCCCGATCCAATATATATAGTGTTGCGGCATGCAGCCCGATCCAATATATATATATATATGTATATTTATATAATATCTCATAGTGGGTCCTCGACCCTATCTCAGTCAGTACAGACTCGACCTTTTAGGCCCACTCAGCTAGAACAGGAAATCCCACCCTAGGTAGCTTCTCTCAAAGTACACATCTAGTACTGGCTCATGATATGCTATACAACTATAACTACTGGCTCATGATATGCTATACAGCTGTAATTATGGCTGAGTGTATCTATCCAGCATGATATAAGGGTCACCTAGCTCTACAAGGCTCCCTAATACTCTACAGATCGGCACAAGGCCCCAAAGATGGCTACTAGCCCAATTACACAGTTCTTAGCTCATTCACTGTCATAGTACACAATAAACTATCAGTCGGGAAGGACCAAGTCCAATCCCCCAATCACAATGTCACCACGCCCGTCCCATGACACGTGTCTCATCTGCACATCGCACTGTATAGTGCACGTACGGGGTTTCAAACCCTCAGTACATTATTTACTACCACTACTTACCTCAATCTGGTAGAAGTCCTAACCCGTTTTGTGCTTGTCTCGCCAATAATTGTCCTTGGATGCCAAATCTGCTCAAAATCAATGAGAATGCGTCAATATAGGCTAATTAGACATCACCCAACCGAAATAACTTGATTTACACCAAAACCCACAAAGTTGTCAAAATCTGACTTTTGGTTCGCTTCTCAAAAAATTATGAAAGTTACATTTTTCAGAATCCTTATCTCACACGAGTCCATACATATAGAGTTTGCCAAAATCGAACTCCGTTTGCCCATTCAAATCAACATATTACCATAACCCAGGCTTAGCGCAAATTCCCCCCATTAATTCTTCCAATTTCAGTGAAATAGAGGAAGATTCTAAGATAATAACACGTAATTGAACCATAAAACTTACCTCCGATGATAACCTGGTGAAATCCCTTCAATTTCCCTTCACTATGCTCTTTATTAACTCAACAATGGAGGTTTTTAATAAATGAGTCGCGGATGAAATGTTCTGGACTTAAATTCACTGCCAGGCCTCAATGCTCTATGCGATCGCAGCCCTTGGCTCGCGATCGCGATGCACAACTTTTTGGTCACCAATTTTTTCCTCTACGCGATTGCGTGGGTCCAGACGCGATCGTAGTGACCAACCCAGCGACTCTACGCGATCGCATCATATCGACCGCGATCGCACTGCTTCCGGATCAAACCTTACGCGATCGTATCAATAGCCCCGCGATCGCGATGAACAAACCTTGAACCTTACGCGATCGCATCCTTCATGTCGCTATCGCGAAGAGCAAACTTCCCAGCTGTCTCCGTTACACTACGCGATCGCATGGCCAGGCCTGCGATAGCGATGAGATAAATTCTTCTGCAATTTAGTGCAGCAAATCAGCTGCTCATTTTGGCTCAAAATGGTCCGTTTGGACCCCTGAATTCATCTCGAGGCCCCAGGACCCTAACAAAAACCACCATCATACTCCAAAAGACGATACAAACTTGTTCCAATCCTAAAAATATGCCCTTAAACACGGAAATCATCAAATCCAAGCGAATTCAAGCCTAAGTTTCATTTTAACTCCCAAAACAAACATTCGACCAAAAAACCCGACCAAACGGCCTCCGAATGACCTGAAAATTTGCAGTCATATCCAAAATCAACTAACAGAGCTACTACAACTATTAGAATTTTGTTCTGACTCTCGGATCAAAATCTCACCTACCATTCGGATTTCACCAAAATTCAACCTAAGCCATTTGATGCCTAAAACTACACCGGACCTCCAAATTCACTTCTAATCGCTCTCCTAGCTCGTAAATGACCTCCTGGAGCTGACGAAATCATCAGAATTCGATTATGAGCTCTCTAACTCACAAGTCAACTTCCAGTTGTCTTTTTACAACTATTCGTTCTTCTAAGAGACTATTTGACTCATTTCCAACTAAACTCAATCCGAATTGACTCAAACTCGCCAAACATACATATTGAAACACTAACAAGCATATAACGGGGATAATGGGGTGATGACTCACATGGGACGGTCATCACAATAGGATATTTGATGTTCATCCACCTTTGAACAGGATATTTCAGGTTCATCCGCCTTCGAATAGGATATTTCAGGTTCATCCGCCTTCGAATAGGATATTTCAGGTTCATCCGCCTTCGAATAGGATATTTTAAGTTCATCCTCCTTCGAATAGGATATTTTAGGTTCATCCTCCTTCGAATAGGATATTTTAGGTTCATCCGCCTTCGAATAGGATATTTTAGTTTCATCTGCCTTTGAATAGGATATTTTAGGCTCATCCTCCTTCGAATAGGATATTTCAGGTTCATCTGCCTTCGAATAGGATATATTAGGTTCATCCACCTTCGAATAGGATATTTTAGGTTCATCTGCCTTCGAATAGGATATTTCAGGTTCATCCGCCTTTGAATAAGATATTTCAGGTTTATCCTCCTTCGAATAGGATATTTTATGTTCATCCGACTTTGAATAGAATATTTTAGGTTAATCCGCCTTCGAATAGGATATTTTAGGTTCATCCGCCTTCGAATAGGATATTTCAGGTTCATCTGCCTTCGAATAGGATATTTCAGGTTCATCTGCCTTCGAATAGGATATTTTAGGTTCATCCACTTTTGAATAGGATATTTTAGGTTCATCCGCCTTCGAATAGGATATTTTTGGTTTGTCCGCCTTTGAATAGGATATTTCAGGTTCATCCTCCTTCGAATAGGATATTTTACGTTCATCCGCCTTCGAATAGGATATTTTAGGTTCATCCACCTTCGAATAGGGTATATCAGGTTCATCTGCCTTCGAATAGGATATTTCAGGTTCATCTGCCTTCGAATAGGATATTTTAGGTTCATCCACCTTCGAATATGATATTTTAGGTTAATCCGCCTTCGAATAGGATATTTTAGGTTTGTCCGCCTTCAAATAGGATATTTTACGTTTGATTTATTTCGACTCGAGTGGTCCTACCTGTATAAACATTGCCAAATATGTATTTCATAATTTATTGCCAAATGCATTTTACTTTTAAGTTGTTAATGAAGTCAGCTGTCCACCCAAAAATAGGAGAGGCGATTTAATGTTGATGTTAGAAGAATGAGCCCACCTGAAGAATGGACACATATTTCAAGTTATAGTAGACAAGCATTATCAGAAAGAATGGCAAAAACATCGCCAAGGCAACAACAAGAATTCCATTGGAAGAATAAAAGATACAAGTTCAAGGCAACACAAGAACAAATTGAAGATATAGATAAGATTTTACAGTTCATAGACCATAATTTAGTCTAGCTTCTTGTTTTGTTATAGCATGGTGTAATAAGGAGGTCGCCGCAATAGCAGCAACAGTAACAGCAAAATCACAGTCTCATGATAGTCCCAGCTACAAAAACTTCCAGAACTACATTGACCCGATTCCCTTTTAGCCAGGGATATGTAGGAGACCTTTTAAAGCAAAGGTTCGGTCAAATTTTTTGAAAAATGCTTCTCACGGAGTGCTCTAAAGAGAAAAAATTGCTCGTATCCGCTTACTTATCTTTGCACGAAAATCTATTCGTGTTTACGCTCAAAGAGGGGCAGCTGTGAGCACGTGATTTTTGCCCTATAAGAGAAATACTCCCAAATATTCAAAATAAAATAATTTTAGTTTGCTTGCAATTGTTGTGAATTTCGTGTTATTTTCTTGTAGTATTTGCATTTTTATCTGGGAATATTTATTTGTTTAAATAAATAAAAATACAAAAATATATTTCATTTGTATAAAAATTCAAGTTTACAATTTAGAATAATTAAGTTTGTTTTACAAAAATGAAAAATCACAAAACATATGTATTATTGCATTTTTAGCATTTAATATCGAAATTGTGCAATTTTATTTTTATTAATGTTTAATTTTGTGTGATAATTACTATTAGGAATTAATTAATTTTTTAAGATAGTTTTGGTTTTTATAATTTAATCTTAGTATTTTTTATTTTATTAATTAGTAATAGAAAGAGAGCACAAAAATAGAAGAACAAATTCGGAATTGGGCCAATTTTTTGATACCCCATATATATATATATATATATATATATATATATATATATATATATATATATATATATATATATATATATATATATACGTATATATACCCGACCCGTTGTTACGGGAGTTACCGCCCCATTTTCTTCATTTAATACTTTAACATGTTAATTCATATGTGTTTGGAGAGTTAGAAACAAATCAGATGGAAATTTCATAGAAATTAGGTAATAAACCTCTTTATGAGGAGAATAGTTTGGAAAAGTCAACCGAATGTTGATGTAAGGCCCCGTAAAATTTTTGTGCTTAAAAACCTAGTAGCTGTGGTGTCATGGTCCGAATAATGTGTTAGGAATGCGTAGAATCGGTTCGGACCCTTGGTAGTGATTTAAGTTACAAAAATTGAAAGAATAAGTTTTTCCAGAAAATGTCGATTCTGCGGTCAGGAATGCGATCACAGATCTGCTATGCGGACCGCATTCCTACCGCAGAGCTTAGCAGAATGTTTTCCAAAAATTGTGTTGAAAATGCGGTCAAATATGCGATCGCAGAATGGAAATGCGGACCGCAGATCTATCGCATAATTTCTTGAGAATTTTTTGGTGTCAAATATGCGGTGCATTCTGCGACCGCAGAACACGAATGCAGACCGCATTTTGGTCGCATGTCGTAACAAAACATGTGCAATTTTTTAGGCAATTCTGCGGTCCATTCTGCGGACCGCATGTTGATTCTGCGATCGCAGATGCGACCGCAAAATTGTCTCGGCCCATATTTTTTATAAAATTTGACCCGACCCCTTCTTTAATAAAACACCCTCAACCTTCATTTTTCTTATATCTTCTTAGCAAAATTAGAGAGAGGAAAGATGGTTTCTAGAGAGAAGAGTCCAATTATCTTTAAAGATTGTTCCAATCGTTTGGTCCAAATGATCCTAAGGTAAAAATTCATCTTCCCCAAATCTCTAAGAGGTAAAAACCCTAGTTATTTTCCTCTAATTTCTTAGTTTTTCAAAGGTAAAGAAAGAATTGCATACAATAGCTTTTGTAAATAGAATATGATACTCATGCATGTTATTGAACTTGAAATTTAGTAAAACAAAAAGAGTAGAAGTAAGAGTCTGCAAGAACGAGTTGGGCAAAATAGGATAACTTGGGTAAGCATAAAGTAGGAGGTTAAAGGAAGAAAATCTGACACAAGGTATGTATGGCTAACTTTGATTCTTGTGAAATCGCCCTTATGTGTGCAACTCGTTCGGCATGTGTTAATTTGAGAGATTGTGTGTTATTCGTTGTTTTTGTTGTTGGGTATCTAATTGATGTTGAACTATGTGTGGTGTGCTATGGAATATGAATCCAAAGATAAAGGGAATTGAAATTGGTAAAGAATTGAGAATAATTATTGTGATGGCATATATGGCTTCTTGTGGGAAAGAAATGAAAAACTTGAATTGTGATAAGTTGTTGAACATAACAGTATGGGTACTCTCGAATATGGAAACATTGTAAATTGGTTGTGATGTTGGTTTGAAAAGTATTTGAGAACATGAACCAATTTGTAAATCGCTTATCTGCACTTGTTGTGATCTTGTGTAGTGCCTTGTTTGCTGTTTGTGATTATTGTGATTGAAACTGTACGGTGGGATCGGGTTGTGCGCTGCAACACGAAGTAATAAGGTATGGGTTGGGGTGATAAGGGTGGCCGATGTAATAAGAGTGGCCGAGGTAATAAGGATGGAAAGCGATCGAAATCGCCATTGAAATTGATATAAAATCATTTTTGTGAAATTGTGAAAGGAGACAACAGGAGAGTTTGCAACCTGTGGGGCACTGATTGCCCCTTTGTTTGACTTGATTGTGTTCTTCCGTGTTTGTTTGGTTGTTGCCCCCTTTGTTGATCTTTACTTGTGCTTGAGCTGAGAACTACTTGAGAAGAAGTAAATGTGGAAAGATGGTTGGCTGGCTTTATCAATTCTTGGTGTAATTCATTGGTTGTCTTATCATCATGATTTACTTGTTTAAATGGATTGAGTTTACTTGAGACAAAGCTTGTACATACATACTAGTACAATTCTAGTGTACTAACATCCCTTTTGCTGGGGACGCTACATTCGTGTTATCATTGTAGGTGGATCAGTAGCAGTTACTTCAGCTCGTCGGCAGTAGCATCCTTCATCTTCCACTACCTGTTTTGGTGAGCCCCTTTCTTCCTCTGGGCCCTGTGTGGCTCATGCCACTTCAGTTTTAGACTTCATTTTGATTTTGTAAGGTATAGCCGGAGTCTTGTTATCGGCAAGTATTGTATCCCCTTTTGTATCCTAGAGGCTCCGTAGATAGTAAACAGTGGGACTATGGCCTATGTATGTATATGTATATGTCAAGCGTTGTAAATTGTAACTCGTTAGTAATGTTAATAGTGTGGTTACATTTGAAAAATGTGAAATCAGTTCTAATTGGTAATATATTTTGTTTATGAGTAATAAACAACACAGGAGTAACGCGTGGGATAGAAAGGCACCCAGGTCCGCTTGACGGGGGCTACCCGGTCAGGCGCCGGTCATGTCCCTCGAATTGGGGTGTGATAGTTGACCGGCAAGTTAGACAGCTCGGAATCGAATTCTGATGATATGGTTAGCTTCGGGAGTTCATTTATGACTTAGGAGAGCAATCAGAATTGAATTCGGAGGTCCGGTGTAGATTTAGGCTTGAATTGGCTAAGGTTGAATTTTGGTGAAATCCCAACGGTAGGTGAGATTTTGATCTGTGGCTCGGAATGAAATTCTTAGAGTTGTAGTAGCTCTGTTAGATGATTTTGGATATTCATGCAAAATTTCATGTCATTCGGAGGTGTTTAGGTCGGGTTTTAGAGCAAATGTTGGCTTTAGAAGTTTCAATGAAATTTAGGCTTGAATCCGTGAGAATTCGATGATTTTGATGCTTATGATGGTGTTTTTATGTAGCGAGCAAGTTTTAATGATGTAATGTGATGTATTTGTGCTTTTGGTTGAGTTCTCGGGCGCCTCGGGATTATTTTGGATGGTTAATCGGGCAATTCGAAGTGTTATAGCAGGTCAGAGGTGAAGTGTTCTGTTGTTCCGCATCTGCGGTGGATGAGCCGCTTAAGTGGTCCCGCAGATACGGCTATGTGATTGTAGAAGTGGCCATTATGGCCTGGGGGACATTTCTGCAGAAGCGGACTTAGTTCCGTAGGAGCGGTCTCCGCAGAAGGGGATCTTGACCGCAGAAGCTGTCTGGTAAAAAGTGGCTTGGTTCCGCAGAAATGGACAGTTTCTCGTAAAAGCGAGACCGTAGAAGCGGTGTCATAACCGTAGAAGCAGTCGTGGCCCATCAAGTAAAAGTTGTAGAAGCGACAGGAAATCCGCAGAAGCGGACTCGCCTAAGTGAGTGTATTTCCGCAGAAGCAGAACTCGTCAGTGAATTAAAGAAAATAGAGTATCAAATTTCAGAGTTCAAAACACACACTCTTAACTTTGGGGAGAGACGAAATTCGAGGGTTTGCAAGGAGAAACAGTGGGAAACCATCAGGTAAGGGCTCCTAAACCCAAATTATGTTGTTATAACACAAAAACATAGATTAAACGCCCCAAAAACTAAGGATTTAAGTGAAAATCATGGTGGCTAGGGCTTGAAAATTTAGGAAGATAAAAGTAGAAGTTGATGGGTCAAACTGACTCCGTTTTCGATAAAATTTATATGCACAGACTCGCGGCGTGACGATGAATCTGTTGGTATGATTTTCGAAATTTTTCGAGAAGTGGGCCCGGGGCTCGGGTTTTACCAACTTGGTGCATTACTGCATTTTTCAAGTACATTTTATTGGGTTATGTTTCTTTGACACATATTGATGTAATTGTTATGGTTTTTACAAGATTAGACGCACGAGGCGACAAATTCAAAGGGAAAAGGCATCGCGGACGAGTCCACTGCCAGCTAGAGGTGACTAGTTAGTGTATATGGTAGCCTGAGGGTTCAAAACGCCGGCTTAGCACATAGTGACGCTAGCAGGGCGTGGCTCACACCCCATGGTAGGTGCTGGATTGATTATGACTGGGGATTGAGACTTGGTCCATCTCGGATATGAATAATATGTTATATGCGGTTGAAACGCACATTGTGTTAGATATATTTGTGAGCTGTAAGCCATGTTTGGGTCCTTGTGCCAACCTGTAGTATCCCTAGGGGATAGATATATATGTGATAGCTTGGTTTGATTAATCAGTGATCCCAGTCCTGGTTTGAAATCACTATTATGAAATGCTAAGTCACATGTTCTTGGAAAATTAAATAAAATTTAAGTATTTTCATTATCAATGAACTGGAACCTGGAAATAAATAATTTGAGCTGTTGTGTGACTCATATGCATGGTGTGGACTAAGGATGGATCGGGCTGCATGCCACAGCAGATGATATTAGGATCGGACTGCACACCGCAGCAGATGATATGAATATTGTGCTTGGGCTGAAGGAGCCCCTCCGGAGTCTGTACACACCCCTAGTGAAAGCTGTCGACATTAAACGGATCGGGCTACACGCCATAGCAGTCTTGTGCATTGCATTGCATTTTTATCCATAAATTATCTGTGCTAATTGTGATCTACTGTTGTTGCTAGTTCGTAGGAGGTATCGGACTGTAGTTTAGCTTTGCTTTGTGGTATTCTGTGGATTTTCTACTTTCAGCTATTAATATATAGTTTTTACTCACTAAGTACATAGTACTCACCCCTACTCCCTGCACCTTTGTGTGCAGAATCAGGTACACATGAGGGTTAGACGAGCACTCTAGTCTTTATCAGAGTTTATTCGAGTTGCCGAGGTAGCTGCCGGCGTTCGTAGAACCTAGCTTCTCTTTCCATTCAGTTGTTACTATATGATTCAGACTTGCATATTTCATTCAGTATTTCTGTTACTATTTAGCTTCATTGAGAGGCTCTAGACTCGTGAACCTAGATCTTTTGGGAGTGTTATTTCGATATTCGCACTTCTCCAGTATTTGTTTATACTATTATTATTGGAGTATTTATTGACTCATATAATCTTATTAAGTTGTCCTTTTGGGACTAGTTTTCAATATGAAAACAGTTGTTGGTCTGACTGGCCTAGCTTTAGTGTTGGGCGTCATCACGACCGGATTTGGGTCGTGACAAGTTGGTCTCAGAGCCTAGGTTTACTACGACTCGCGAGTCATGAGCCGGTTTAATAGAATTTCGCAGATCGGTACGTAGACGTCCATATCTATCCTCGGGAGGCTACTGAACTTTAGGAAAGACTTCACTTTCTTAGATTCATATCGTGCGGTGTGTGTTATCGTGAAACTAAATTTTTCCATATTTTACCCTCTCGAAGATGCCGAGAACACGTGCTAGCGAACATGGCAGAGGACCACAAGTGGCACCCAGAGGCCATGGTCATGGCAGAGGTAGGGCAGCAGTGCCAACACCTACTGAACCACCAGCTAACCAGACTCAAAGTCGGATCCTAGCGCCAATGGCCCAGGTTCAGGATCAGGTTCCAGCTGCAGGCATCCCAGCAGCTCAGGTTCTAGCACCGGTAGTGTCCATTGAGATACCGGGTCTTCAAGAAAGCTTAGAACATATCTTATTAGTGTGCACTGGCTTAGATCAGGTGGTTGCGGTCTCTACTACAGCAGCTTCTTCACAGGCAGGGGGAGGGAATTAGACCTCCGTTGATCGCACACCCGAGCCGGTAGTTAAGGGTTTATAGGAACCTAAGGTTGCTCCAGCTTAGCCAGCTCAGCCGGCTACACGCGTTGCACCAGCCCCAGCTCATGTGGTTCCAGCTATGCCTAATGATGAGCAGTGTCGGTTGGAGAGGATTGAGAGGTTACAGCCTCTGGCGTTCAGTGGTGTTGAGGGCGAGGATGCCTAGGGTTTTCTGGATAAGTGCTAGCGTATGCTTTGTACTGCGGGTATTCTGGAGTCCAGCGGTGTTGCTTTCACTACATTCCAGTTCACAGGACCAGAATTTCATTGGTGGGAGGATTTCGAGAGGCGTAAGCCTATTGGGGCAACGCCCCTCACTTGGCAGCAGTTCTCCATGGTATTTCTGGAGAAGTATGTTCCCCGGTCTCAGAGGGAGGAGCTGCGTCAGCAGTTCGAGTGGTTGAAGCAAGGAGATATGACTAGTGACTCAGTACGAGTTGAGATTTACACAGCTAGCTCGTCATGCCATGTGGATGATTCCGATGGATCGAGAGAGGATCAGGAGATTTTTAGATGGTCTTATCTATCCTATCCGCATATTGATGACTAGAGAGAGGGCTTCAGCAGTTAGCTTTGAGGAGGTGGTTGATGCGCCTCGTCAGATTGAGATAGACCACCGTCGAGAGCGTTAGGAGAGGGAGGCTAAGAGGCTTCGTGGTACAGGTAGTTACAGTGGTGCTTCGTCTGTGGGCCTGTCTCAGCACAACAGAGGTTGTTCTTTGAGATCTCCTCAGTCAGGCCATGCAGAGTCCAGTGGAGCTTCGTCAGATCGTGGTCATCTGGGTCATCAGGGCCATCAGGGTCAGCAGGGTCGTCAGCAGAGCCAGCCCGCACTGAGTGCCCCTTCCAGCTCAAAGATCTGCTCTTGCTCCTTCAGCTCAAGGTTCATCTACAGTGAGGGGTCCTCAGCAGTCCCTTTCTCCAGCTTCAGGCCATTGCTTTGAGTGTGGTGATTTTGGCCATATTAGGAGGGACTGTCCCCAATTGCTTCATAAGCGGTCTCAGTTGAGGGACCAACCTTCATTTTCTACTCCTATTTCTTTAGCACCAGCACAGTCAATTAGGAGTGGTGGTCAGGTAGCCAGAGGTCGCCCTAGGGGTGAGGATCGCACTGGCGGAGGTCAGGCTCATTTTTATGCTCTTCCGGATATGAGGGACGCTAGTGCATCAGATACAGTCATTACAGGTATTATCTTAGTCTGCCATAGGGATGCTTCTGTCTTATTTGATCCCAGATCCACCTATTCCTATGTTTCTTCATATTTTTCACATCATTTTGGTATGACTCGTGGTATTCTTGCCTTGCCCGTGCATGTATCTACCCCGGTGGGTGATACAGTTATTGTGGATCAGGTATACCGATCCTGTCTTGTTACTATTGGGGGTCTGGAGACCCAAGTTGACTTATTATTATTGGGCATGGTGGATTTTAATGTAATTCTAGGCATGGATTATTTATCCCCTTACCATGCGATCCTGGATTGTCATGCCAAGACAGCCACATTAGCTATTCCAGGTAATCCGAGGATCGATTGGCATGGCGTGACTGATTATGTATCCGATAGGGTCATTTCCTTTATAAAAGGCCAACGAATGATTGGGAAGGGTTGTCTATCTTATTTGGCCTTCATTAGAGATGTTGAGGTTGAGACACCCAGTCTTGATTCGGTCCCCGTTGTAAGGGATTTCCCCGATGTATTTCCATCAGACCTGCCGGGCATGCCGCCTGACAGGGATATCGATTTCGGTATTGACTTGGTGCTGGGCACTCAGCCCATCTCTATTCCTCCCTACAGCATGGCACCAGCTGCGTTAAAAATTTGAAAGAACAACTTTAGGAACTCTTAGATAAGGGGTTCATTCGCCCGAGTGTGTAACCTTGGGGTGCACCGGTATTATTTATAAAGAAGAAAGATGGCACAATGAGAATGTGCATTGATTACAGATAGCTGAACAAGGTGACAGTAAAGAATAAGTACCCATTGCCTCGTATTAAGGACTTGTTTGATCAGCTCCAGGGAGCAAGTGTATTCTCTAAGATTGACCTTCGATTGGGTTATCACCAGTTGCAGATTAGGGATTCAGACATTATGAAGACAGCTTTCAGAACGGGATATGGGCACTATGAATTTCTGGTGATGTCTTTTGGGCTGAATAATGCCCCAGCCGCATTCATGCACTTGATGAACAGTGTATTTCGGTCGTACCTTGATTCTTTTGTGATCGTATTTATTGATGATATCTTGGTGTACTCACGCATCCAGGAGGAGCACGCACAGCACTTGAAGGTGGTATTGCAGAGGTTGAGAGAGGAAAAGCTTTATGCAAAATTCTCTATGTGTGAGTTTTGGCTTGATACTGTGACTTTATTGGGACATGTAGCGTTTAGTGATGGTATTCAGGTTGACCCACAGAAAGACAATGTGGTGTAGAATTGGCCCAGATCGTCCTCAGCTATTGAGATTCGGAGTTTCCTCGGTTTGGCAGGCTATTACCGCAGGTTTGCCTAGGGATTTTCATCTATTGCTTCAACTTTGATTAAGTTGACACAGAAGAATGCTCCATTTGTGGGGTCTAATGAATGTGAGGAGAGCTTCCAGAAACTCAAGGCGGCTTTGACCACAGCTCTGGTACTTGTGTTACCATCAGCCTCATGGTCTTATACGGTGTATTTCAATGCTCGAGAGTTGGGATCGGTTGTGTATTGATGCAGGAGGGTAGAGTTATTGCATATGCTTCCCGTCAGTTAAAGCCCCATGAGAAGAACTACCCTGTTCACGACTTAGAGTTAGCTTCCATTGTTCATGCCTCGAAGATTTGGAGGCATTACTTGTGTGGTGTATCTTGTGATGTATATACAGTCCACCACGGCCTTCAGCATTTGTTTAAGCAGAAAGATCTCAATTTGAGGCAGCGGAGTTGGCTAGAATTGCTTAAAGACTGTGATATTACCATCTTGCACCATCGCGGGAAGGCCAATGTAGTGGCCGATGCTTTAAGCCGGAAGGCTATTAGTATGGGCATCTTGGCATACATTCTAGTTGGGGAGAGGCCCCTTGCAGTTAATGTTCAGGCGTTAGCTAATCAGATGGTGAGGCTGGATATTTCTGAGCCCAGTCGGGTGATGGCTTGCATGGTATCTCGGTCTTCCTTATATGACCGTATTCGAGAGCACCAGTATGATGATCCACACTTGCTTGTCCTTAAGGACAGAGTTAAGCATGATGATGCCAGAGATGTCACTATTAATAGTGATGGTGTGTTGCGGATGAAGGGTCGATTATGCGTGCCCAATGTTGATGGCCTTCGTGAGTTGATATTGGAGGAGGCCCACAGCTCGCGGTATTCTATTCATCCAGGTGCCGCAAAGATGTATCAGGATTTGTGGCAGTATTACTTGTGGATAAAAATGAAGAAAGATATTGTAAATCATGTGGCACGGTGCCTAAACTATCATCAGGTAAAGTATGCACATTAGAGGCCTGGTGGTGTGCTCCAGCATATTGATATTCCCGAGTGGAAGTGGGAAAGGATTACTATGGACTTTGTTAGTGGACTCCCTCGGACAGCAAGGAAGTTTGACTCAGTTTGGGTGATTGTGGATAGGCTGATCAAGTCAGCTCATTTCATTCCTGTGTGTACTACATACTCCTCGGAGCGGTTAGCAGAGATATTCATACGTGAGATTGTGAGATTGCATGGAGTTCCCATTTCTATCATATCAGACAGAGGTACCCAGTTCACTTGTCAGTTGTGGAGGACACTTCAGCGAGAATTGGGTTCACAGGTAGAGCTGAGCAGAACCTTTCACCCACAGACGGATGGGCAGTCCGAGCGTACAATTCAGATACTAGAGGACATGTTGTGTGCTTGTGTCATTGATTTTGGTGGTTCATGGGATGATTACTTGCCTCTTGCAGAGTTTGCTTATAACAATAGCTATCAGTCCAGCATTCAGATAGCGCCGTATGAAGCCTTATATGGGAGGCGGTGTAGGTCTCCAATCAGTTGGTTTGAGCCTGGCGAGGCTAGATTGTTGGGGACAGAATTAGTTCAGGATGCCTTAGACAAGGTAAAGGTGATTCAGGAGAGGCTTCGCATAGCTCAGTCATTTCAAAAGAGTTATGCGGATCGGAAGGTCCGAGATGTGTCTTATTCAGTGGGCGAGAAGGTGTTGCTGAAGGTATCCCCTATGAAAGGCGTTATGAGGTTTGGTAAGAAAGGAAAGTTGAGCCCAAGGTTCATTGGACCTTTTAAGGTGCTTAGGAGAGTTGGGGAGGTGGCCTATATGCTTGCTTTGCCACCCAGCTTGTCGGGAGTTCACCTGGTCTTCCATGTATCTATGCTCTGGAAGTACGTTGGAGATCTGTCACATGTATTAGACTTCAGCACGATACAGTTGGATGAAGACTTGACCTATGATGTAGAGCCGGTAGCCATTTTGGGTCGACAAGTTCATAAGTTGAGATCCAAAGACATAGCTTCTGTGAAAGTGCAATGGAGAGGTCGTCCCGTAGAAGAAGCTACCCGGGAGACCGAACAGGAGATGCAGAGCAGATATCCACACTTATTTGAGACTTTAGGTATGTTCCTTAACCCGCTCGCGGACGAGCGTTTATTTAAGTTGGTGAGAATGTAACGACCTGACTCGTCGTTATGGGAGTTACCGCCCAGTTTCTTCATACTTTAACATGTTAATAAGCAATTTAGATGGAAATTCGATAAAAATGAGGCAATAAACCTCTTTATGAGGAGAATAGTTTGGAAAAGTCAACCGAATGTTGACCGGCAAGTTAGACAGCTCGGAATCAAATTCTGATGGTTTGGTTAGCTTCAGGAGGTCATTTATGACTTAGAAAAGCAATCAAAATCGAATTCGGAGGTTCGGTGTAGATTTAGGCTTGAATTAGCTAAGGTTGAATTTTAGCAAAATCCAAACAGTATGTGAGATTTTGATCTGGGGCTCGAAATTAAATTCCGAGAGTTGCAGTAGCTCCGTTAAGTAATTTTGGATATTCGTGCAAAATTTCAAGTCATTCGGAGGTGTTGAGGTCGTGTTTTAGAGCAAATGTTGGTTTCGGAAGTTTTTATGAAATTTAGGCTTGAATCCGTGAGAATTCGATGATTTTGATGTTTATGATGGTGTTTTTATGTAGCGAGCAAGTTTGAATGAGGTAATGTGAGTATTTGTTCTTTTGGTTGAGGTCCCCGGCTCCTCGAGACTGTTTCAGATTATTAATCGGGCAATTCGAAGTGTTATAGCAGGTCTGAGGTGAAGTGTTCTGTTGTTTCCGCATCTGCGGTAGATGAGCCGCTTAAGCAGTCCCGCAGATGCGGCTATGTGATCGTAGAAGCGACCATTATGGCCTGGGGGAAATTTTCGCAGAAGCAGACTTAGTTTCGCATGAGCGATCTCCGCAGAAGCGGATCTTGACCGCAGAAGTGGTTTGGTAAAAAGTAGCTTGGTTCTGCAGAAGCGGACACTTTCTCGCAAAAGCGAGACCGTAAAAATGGAGTCATAACCGCAGAAGCGGTCCTGGTCCATCAGGTAAATATCGCAGAAGCAACAGGAAATTCGCAGAAGTGGACTCGCCTAAGCGAGTGTATTTCCGTAGAAGCGGAACTCGTCGGTGAATTAAAGAAAATAGAGTATCGAATTTCAGAGTTCAAAACACACACTTTTAACTTTGGGGAGAGAGGAACTTCGAGGGTTTTCAAGGAGAAACAGTGGGAAATTATCATGTAAGGGTTCCTAAACCCAAATTATGTTGTTATAACACAAAAACATAGATTAAACGCCCCAAAAACTGAGGATTTAAGTGAAAAACATGGTTGTTAGGGCTTGGAAATTTAGGAAGATAAAAGTGGAAGTTGAGGGGTCAAAAGGACTCCATTTTCGATAAAATTTATATGCACGGACTTCTGGCGAGACGAGGAATCAGTTGGTATGATTTTTGGTAGAGGTGAGTAGTTAGTGTATATGGTAGCCTGAGGGTTCGAAACCCTGGCTTAGCACATTGTGACGCTAGTAGGGCGTGGCTCGCACCCTATGGCAGGTGTGAAATTGATTATGACTGAGGATGGAGACTTGGTCCATCCCGGATATGAATAATATGTTATATGCGGTTGAAACGCACACTGTGTTAGAAATATTTGTGGGTTGTAAGCCATGTTTGGGGCCTTGTGCCGATCTGTAGTATCCCTAGGTGATAGATATATATGTGATAGCTTGGTTTGCTTAATCACTGATCTCAATCCTGGTTTCAAATTACTATTATGAAATGCTAAGTCACACGTTCTTGGAAAATTAAATAAAATTTAAGTATTTTCATTATTAATGAACTGGAACCTGGAAATAAATAATTTTAGCTGTTGTGTGACTCATATGCATGTTGTGGATTGAGGATGGATCGGGCTGCACACTGCAACAGATGATATTAGGATTGGGCTGCACGCCGCAGCAGATGATAAGAATATTGCGCTTGGGCTGAAGGACCCCTCCGGAGTCTGTACACACTGTGAGCACGTGATTTTTGCACCGGGCAAATAATTTCAAAATTAAAATAAATATATTTTTGAGTGAAATTACTTGCTTTGTTTGAAATTAGCTACACTTTGTGTGTTTGAATAAGTAGAGATTAGAAAAAAATCAAAAATTTAGGCTAGGTAGTTAATTCATTTAATTTGATTAGTTTTGA
Source organism: Nicotiana noctiflora (assembly GCA_032618575.1). NCBI lineage: Eukaryota > Viridiplantae > Streptophyta > Magnoliopsida > Solanales > Solanaceae > Nicotiana > Nicotiana noctiflora. The sequence continues at coordinate 20,303 of JASVEL010007627.1, forward strand.
GAAGAAAAATAGTTTTAAGTAGTTAAAATTAAGGAAAAATAGTAGAAAATTGCCAAAAAATATTAAATAATTAGAGTAAGTAGGAAATTAGGTTTTATAATTTTGCATAAAAGAAAAAAAAAGTATAAAAGAAAATACATAAAAATCATTAAAATCAGAAAATACAGAAATAGCTTGTGTATAATAAGATTGGGCCAATGGAATTGAATTGAAAGGCCCAGATGTATTGGCCCAAAGGTGATCCGTCTGGTTTATGTAAAAGGTACGATCTCAGCCGTCCATCATGCTTGATCAAATGGCTGAGATAAATAGGCGGAATTAATTAGTTGATTAAATAAAATAAGAGTGATCTCGACCGTCTGTTCGGGTGATCAAAGGGTCAAGACCTTTGGTCTCTTTAATAAACCCAAACGGCATCGTTTTAGTAACGCACGCACGGGCCGTCGATCTTCATCAATTGGACGGCCAGGATCACCTTAGCTTCATCAGCTATATAAGAGTTATGTCTGAATGATTTTGGCCACTTTACGAACTCCCTAACCCTAGCCGCCCTTAACACCTTCTTCATCTCCCTCATCATCATCGTTTTGAAACGCTGCCGGCCATGGAGGCCACCACCTCTACGGTGGTCTCCGACAACCCCCTTTCATCTCCCTCACCCTTCTCTCCTTCTTCTTTACCACAAACACCCAGAAACTCCAGAAAACAAACCCTTTCTTCTGAAACTCCGGTCACCGAAACTTCGCCGGTGACCACCAAACAACGAGAATCCACCTCAAACCAACGCCAATCGTTTCCTCTTCGCCTGATCTATCCAACCGTGCCACCCATACCCATTGAATATCCCTTGAACTCTTCGAATATCCAAAATAAGGTCGCCGGAAACCTAACTCCGGCGACTCCAAAGCTTGAACCTCCCAAAGACCCTGTCTTTTACCATCCCAAACATCCCTCTGCAACTAGAAGCCCTAAAAGGTTACGTCTTTAAGTATAAAAGAAAAACCAGAAAAGAGAAAAAAAAACGGAAAAAAGGGGAATAAAGAAAGACATATGAGTTTGATGGAGAATAAAGAAAAGAAAGAAAGAAAAGAGAGAAAAGAAGTCCGAGAGATAGATCAAAAGAGGAAAAGGGGAAAGCTCGGGGGACAGGCCCCGCTAAGCTAAGTACCCCCCTCCTGTTTTTGTTATTTTTCTTTGCCTTTGTTTGTTTGCTTGATCTATGTTTTTGCATGTTTCTACATGTCTCCTCTGATCGTATGCTTCACATGTTAGTCATGAGGTTTTATACTTGTTTCTTCTTCTTTTCTGTTTAACATACTTTGTTTATTCTCCCAGATTTAGTGTGTTCATTATAGGGTTCTGTTCTGTTATGCTTTGATATCATGTTTTTGTAGTTCATCTTTCCTGTGTTGCTTCTCTTTATTGGTTGTTACCTCCTCTACACCTCTTAGTGGATTTGCATGTTAGTTTTAGGGTTCCTTATTCTCTGCTTATCATTTGCTCTTTTTCTTTTCATATTGATCTCTCCAATTCCTTCGCATGATTAGTTATAAGTTTCTTACATGTTGTTTCTTCTTCTGTTGCCTTTGTCTCTGATGATTAGGTCATAAGGTTTCTTTTGGGTCCGTTAGTAATAGAATTCTTGTTTTGACCTCATGGTGCCTTGTTTTAGGTTAAGAGATTTCATCTTTTCCATATCATTTTAACTGTGGGTCTCTGATTCATCTGAAAAGGGGTGACTGATTGATTTTTGTTTATGTGCCTAAAGTCACTGCTAACAAGTCCAAGTTAATTTGACTCTTTTCTTCTCTTCATTTTTGTTAAATCCTATGGTTTTGGATCTGTTTTGGCTCTTATAGTATAAATTCTTTTCTCATCTTCATGTTATGTCACCCTAGTACATGCTTCACCCCTGTCTCTAAGCTTATCTGTTTGGTCTCCAGTGTCTCATCTTTAAAAGTAAATATCCTTGTTTATTTCACTATGTGTGTAGTTGTGCCATGAACTTTAAAGGTTTTGAAGTTTTTTTTTTCAAACTATCATATGACTGAAATTGGTAATAATTAGGTCTGAATTGACATGAATTCACACTGCATCACATACAATCTGATGAAATGAGTTAGTTGACTAAAATTCAACCATATCTGTTGTTTTCTCTGAGTTTGAGTTGATTAATGCATGTTTCTTGGATCATATGTGCTTCTGTTTGCAATTCCTGTTAAGAATGCTTAAGTTTTGCTAGTTTTTGCTTCTTATGAATGTCTGATTAATCATTTGAACCTTAGGTGAATTGATTATAGCTGTTAGTGTTAGGTTTCATAGGGTGGCTAGTTTCTAAATAGGTTAAGACTAAACATGAACAAAAATAGGCTATAGGTTCAATAATTGACCTAAGAGTGGTCAACTTTGCAAAGGTTGACCAACTCTATAAGGTCCAAACACACCAGCTCACTTCAAAAGGGGAAATTGGTCAAGCTTGCAAATGCAAGCTCACCAAGGGCTCATTTGAGCCCTGAACATCAAGTGGCCAGGCCTGCAAAGGCTTTGGGCCCAACTATGTTCAGTAATTGGGTTTAATTACCCAGGCTAAGTCTCTACTTGAGACTGGCCATTAGCATAATATTCTAATTGCTTTAATTAAGCAGGCTAGTCCTGCACTTTAGTTTAATTGACCTAAAAATCACAAAAATTGGTTATTGGCCTAAGAGTGGTTAACTTTGCAAAAGGTTGACCAATTCTATAAGGCCCTAACACACAGTCCACCTTTAAAAGGGCCGGTTGTGCAAAATGGCTAAGTCTGCAAATGCAGACTGGCCCAAGCTCTCTTTAGAGCCCCGAACATCAAAGTGGCCAAACCTGTAAAGGTTTTGGAGCCCAGCTGTTCAGTAATTGGGTTTAATACCCAAGCCAAGTCTCAACTTGAGACTGGCTAGCTTTTAAATAGTTTAATTTCATTAATAAAGCAGGCTAGTCCTGCAATCAGTTTTAAATTAAAATAATGTGGTCTTAACTAATTGGAATTAAGCTAAATAGGCTAAAATTGAAATAGTTCTCAATAGTAGACCTGGCCAGCCCTTAAATACCAATGCAAGGGCTGGCTATTAGTTAAATAAGTCCCAAAGAAAGCTGAAACTTGACCTAGGCAGTCAAGTAAATCAGCAGTGGCATTCAGGGTATAATTGGAAACCAAATAGGTAAAATAGTGAATAGATTGAAACATAAGAGGGTAAGGGAGTCATTTGTACCCCTGATTTCTGCAATTTTGCAGAGATTTAAGGGTATAATGGTCTCCCTAAAATGGGATATCTGTAAAAATCCCAAACCCTTAGGGCTATATTGGTAAAAACCCACAAAAAGGAATCTTTAGAACCTTCCAGCACATGCTGGAAGGGTTTCTGCTAACTGAATTGGGGGTTTAAGTGAATATTTCATAAATTTTAGAGGGGGAGAAGTGGGATTAATCCCATAACTTTCTCCCCAAGTTTCAGCCCTTATCCTAGCTATAAATACACTCTAAAAAGGGGCTGAAAGGGGTTCGAATTTTGGGCAATCTGCAATTCACTTTAGGCTGGCTCTTTGAGAGAAAAATTCATAGAAAGAACATTAATATAACAATAGAATTCTTAGGCATTTGTTCGAGTGAGAATCTGGTTCAGTCGCCTGTGTTTGTGGTTTTCTGCTCAAGTGTGTGCCTGGGTTTCTATTTACTCTTGCTGTGATGTTTTGTTTTCGTGGAATAATCCATCTCTCTGTTGCATTGATGTTCGAAACCTTGTTGTGCTTATCTGCCTGACTCCCTAGACTCATTGGAGTTTTCTTTGTGATCCAGGTACATCTCTCTTTCATTTGAAGTTGTAATGGCGGATTAATTGAATAAGACTGAAGACCCGGCTTAATTGCCTGTCATTAGGAATTTGTAGTTCAGTTTTTGTATTATTGCTTTAATAATTTGGATTTGTAGTTTTAGTGGTAGTATAGAATGTAGTAGCTGAAAAACAGAAATCAAACAAACGATGTAATAGCTTAGTGATATAGTAGGTAGTATAATAGTAGTAGTGTAGTAGCAGTAGCTTATAACTTAGTTTAATTAGGTAAAAACTCTTAAAACATAAATTAGCATATCACTTTTTCTGCAAAAATCGCTAATTATTCATAGTAAGCTTCTTCATAAAAAATGAACTCACATAGTTAACTACACTGGCTTGAATCTGTACATAAACGTAAGTAGGATTTAAATCTTAGTAAAATCAGTAGTTTAGTAATGCTTAAGTCGTGAAGACAGTTGGATTAGATATTGGGTTTGTGTATTTAAAAAACTGATTTATAAAGTCATCACTCGTATAGCTAGTTAATGTTGTGGATCTAAGTTAGAATCTGAGTAATTTGGGGAGGAAAAAGTTAAATAAGGCATCAACCTGACCTGTAATATCTAATAGGATTGATTCAGTAAAACCAGTAGTGTGATTGTACAAACCTATGTATGATTCCCTTTAGCCTTAGATGATCAATAGGTAATTAACTTAACTGTTCTTCAAGTAGCATATATAATCGAATTTTTCTTCCTTAGAATTTTCAACCAGTAGCTAATGTAGATGTTAGTATCAATTCATTAATACAAGTCGAGATCAAAAAAGAATCTTTTAACTCTAGTCTGGGGTATAGTAGATAAATGATTCATGATTTGTTGATAGGTTGTATACCGATTTCTCTTTTAATGAATAAAACATTTTGAATTCATTCTATTTTATATCATTGTTTTGTTTACGTTTCTGCTTTTGGTTATTTCAATATAGTCTGAATGTGTTATATAAAAACGGGCTTAAACTGCATCATGAACTCTGTCGAAGTGGTCAAGTGCAAGCCTGAAGACTGCCTGTGTGACGACCCAAAGGGTCATCACTTGTTTTATTAATCATTCCGAGCTTTTGAGGTCTTGAAATCCTCATTTATAGTTGCCTCGATTTGCGTGCATAGTCCGGGCACAAAGCTGGAAAATGTTTATGTTGAAATATGTGAAATATGTGAAAAAGTTGAAGAATTTTGATATTAATATTGATATGGTTGACTTTGGTCAACATTTTTGGCAAACGGACCCGGATCCGTGATTTGACGGTCTCAAGAAAATCCGTAGAAAAATATGGAACTTGGGCGTATGCCCGGAATTGAAATCCGAGGTCTAGAACCCCGGTGAAAGAATTTTTCTGTTAAATTGTTTTCTGAAAATGTTTAAGGAAAATGAAACTGAATTTTTATTAAAAAGTACTGGTATCGGGCTCGTATTTTGGTTCCGACGCCCGGTACAGGTCATATATGTTGGTTAAGCGCTTCCTGTAAAGTTTGGTTGAAAACGGACGTCGTTTGACGTGTTTCGGCCTTAAATTGGATATTTTGGAAATCTTGAAATTTGAAAGAATTCTTGAGTTTTAAGGCTCAAATCATTGATTTTGATGTTATTTCGGCGATTTGATCGCTCGAGCAAGTTCGTATGATGTTATTGAGTTAGTGTACATATTTGGTTTGGAGCCTCGAGGGCTCGGGTGAGTTTCGGATAGGCATCGGGGTGGTTTTAGACTTGGAAAAACTGCAGAAAATCTGCAGCAGACATTCCTTCTTCGCGTTCGCGTCCACCTGGTCGCGTTCGCGAAGGGTTCTCTTTCCCCTTCTACGCGTTCGCATCCTTAGGATCGCGTTCGCGTACAACAACATGACCCCAGCCTTTTTCCTCTACGCGTTCGCGTGCAGGCTCCCGCGTTCACGGAGCCTGGCCTGTCTCTTCTACGCGTTCGCGTACGGCACCACGCGTTCGCGTAGGCCAAATTGCAATCCCCAGATTTTTTTCTACGCGTTCGCGACTGTGTCCACGCGAACGCGATGCCCATTTCTGTCCGACCCTTCGCGAACGCAACACAGTGCACGCGAACGCGAAGGGTAGATTTTCGCCCAGTGATTTAATACACAAAACAGAACACTTACGGGATTTTATCCCATTTTCACAAAATCCTTTCTTCTCGACAGCTCTTAGGCGATCTTTGAGGCATTTCTTCATCAAAGTTCATTGGGTAAATATTGTTTAACTCGTCTTCTTCATTTTTCATCAACATCAATCAAATTCTTAGGCTTAAACATGTGTAAATTGGTTGAAAATTTTGAGAAATGGGTATAGTTAGGGCTTTCAAAGAATTTGCGATCTAGACCTCGTTTTGGAGTCGAACTTAAGAACAAATTGTATATTTGAACTCATGGAAGATTGGGTGAACTTATTTTGGTTCGAAACTTGAGTTTCGATTATGTGAGACCGGGGTCGATTTTTACTATTCCGGGCAGAATGTTGTAAAAACCATATTTAGCAATATGAACTAGTTTGTTAAGTAGAATTGATGATATTAAATCAATTGCGTATAGATACGATTGGATTGGAGTCAAATTCAAAAGGAAAAGGCATTGCTACGGATTGAATCGTTCGTAAACATTCGAGGTAAGTGTTTGTTCTATCCTAGCTTGAAGGAATAGGAATTTAGTTATGAATAAATTGTTGATTAAGAGTTATTGGTGTTATACAGGTAATGAAGATAAATTGTTGAAATTATTATCAATTATTGGTTTAAAACCGGTAATTATAAATATTGTTGATATAGAGATTATTGGCTAAATGCCGGTAATATATATATATATATATTTATGAATTGGGATCGTGTGGCGCGCCTACCACTTATATATTTATGAATTGGGATCGTGTGGTGCGCCGACCACTTATATAATAAGAAATGGGATCGTGTGGCACGCCGACCACGAAGTGATTTAAATCGTGGCATTGGCCATAGTTGCCGGTAGCCTATTGATATATTTGGGAGCGGGTGGTACGCCTACCACAAGATGTAATTACTGTGATAGTTGGGAGCGGGTGGTACGCCTACCACGAGATATGAAATGAGAGAGGAATTGAGACATGAAAGTAAGATTTATTCTGTTGATTAGATTATTCTGGATATCGTGAGTTATTGACTGTTATTTCAGAGCAGAGTATTTCCTTATAAATGTATTGTATATATATGTATATTGCAACTGTACAGGTTTATGTGGGTGACCGGCCTTAGCCTTGTCACTAGTTCGCTGGGATAGGCCAGGCACTTACCAGCACATGGGGTCGGTTGTGCTGATACTACACTCTGCGCTCTTTTTGCGCAGATACATGTTACGGACAGCAGCAGGGGCAGTAGCGACTTGTGGATTTTTCGACTACTGAGACTACGAGGTAGCCTTGCAGGCGTCCGCAGGACCCGTTGTCTCTTCTATCTATGCTTTTCATTCTGTTATCTCATGTAATCGAGATAAACAGCTTGTATTTTCTTTCAGACAATTATGTGTATTATTCTTAGAAGTTCGTGAGTATTGTGACACCAGTCTTGGGTAGTGTATCATGCTTGGGTTTTCTTTATCATATTTGACTAAGTTTTCCGCTAATTTTGATTATTCCGCTGTAATTTATATGTTTTTAATAATAAGTCTTAATAAGAAATTGGTAATTAATGGAGGTGTAACTAATATTTGGCTTGCCTAGCTTCCATTTAGTAGGCGCCATCATGACCCCGATGGTGGGAAATCCGGGTCGTGACAAGTTGGTATCAGAGCACTAGGTTGCACAGGTCTTACAACTCACGAACAACCTTAGTAGAGTCTGAGGGATCGGTACGGAGACGTCTGTATTTATCCTCCAGAGGCTACAGAGTTAGGAAAATATTCCATTTATTCTTTCCAGTCGTGCGACTTGACCTTTTAAATGTTAATTGAACTTCTACTCTAATCTTCCGCAGATGGTAAGGACACGTGCATCCTCATCTACTGACCAGCAGCCCGAGGTCCCAGCAGTGGCAGCTCCTGCTAGGGGTAGAGGCCGAGGTCGAGGTCGTCCTAGAGGACAAGGTAGGGGCAGAGCTCAACCCCGAGCAGCAGCACGAGTGGCAGAACCTCAGGTTCATATCGAGGAGGAAGTTCCAGCCCCAGCAGCTCCAGTAGGCCCAGCTCAGGTCCCAGGAGGAGCTTTATTTTCACCGGATCTTCAGGATGCTTTGGTCCGGATAGCGGGTTTTATGGATCATATCACCAGAGCGAGGTTTATTACCGGTAGCACCGACCACTTCTCAGGCCGGAGGAGGTAATCGGACTCCGCTACGCGCACTCCGAGCCGGTAATTCCCCGTGCTCGGGATCCCGTGATTCGAGCCGACTGAGGCGCCTCGACCTATTATTGCGACTCCGTCTAATGATGGTGCAGCCGTGTCCTGCCGACGCGTTGTGGAGATTGGACAGGTTTACCAAGTCGTTCACTACCACATTCGGTGGCACTCCTCAGAGGATCCACAGGATTTCCTATACAGCCGCCACGAAGTTCTCCGTACTATGGGTATTGTGGAGACTAATGGTGTGGACTTTGCTACTTTTCGGTTATCCGGTTCCGCCAAGACTTGGTGGAGAGATTATTGTCTATCCAGGCCAGCGGGATCGTCATCTTTGACTTGGGAGCAGTTTGCAGAATTATTCTTGGAGAAGTTCCTTCCAACAACTCAGCGGGAGATTCTGCGCAGACAATTTGAGCATCTTCATCAGGGTTCTATGTCTGTCACACAGTACGAGACTAGGTTCGTGGACCTGGCTCGTCATGCTATTATCATACTTCCCACAGATCGGGAGAGGGTGAGGAGGTTTATTGATGGCTTGAATCAGCCAATTCGGCTACAGATGGCTATGGGGGCAGGAACTGAAATCACTTTTCAGGAGGCGGCTAATGCAGCCCGCCGGATCGAGATGGCTCTGTCATAGGGAGCGAGACATGGATCAGATAAGAGATCTCGTAATTCGGGTAGATTTAGTGGTACCTCGTCCGGAGATAGAGATTTTTATGATAGAGGCCATCCTCCTAGGCCTTATCAGTCAGCTCTTCAGGTTTCTCATGATGCTTCGGGTGATCGTAATTCTCAGCCACGCTACTCTGATCAGCAGCCTATCAGTGCACCACCACTTCGCTATTTTCAGCAGCCGAGGGCTTATTTTACGTGCGGTGATCTTAGGCACATTGCAAAGTATTGCCCTCGAGCTTCTGACAGATCTCAGCAGCAGGGTTCTCGTGCCATGATTCAGGCCCCAGTTCCCTCACAGCCTGCCCAGCCAGCTGGAGGCGGAGGTAGAGGACATAGAGGTGGAGGTAGAGGTCATAGAGGTGGAGCTCAGACCGATAGAGGTAGAGACCAGCCAGCAGCTGATCGTCCTAGAGATACTGCTCAGGGTGGTGGGGCACAGCCCCGATGTTATGCACTTCCCGCCAGACCAGAGGCCGAGTCTTCTGATGCCGTCATTACATGTATTATTTTGGTTTGTGATAGAAAGGCATCAGCATTATTTGACCCCTGGGTGTACATATTTGTACGTGTCTTCCTATTTTGCACCATACTTGGTTCGGCCTAGTGATCCACTGGGTGTTCCTGTTCATGTGTCTACACCAGTAGGCGATTCTATTGTGGTTGATCGAGTTTATCGGTCATGTATTGTAGTAATTGAGGGTCTCGAGACTCGTGCTGATTTATTACTCCTAAATATGGTAGACTTTGATATTATACTAGGCATGGACTGGCTATCACCATATCATGCTATTTTAGATTGCCATGCCAAGACTGTGACTTTAGCTCTGCCGAATTCGCCTCGTATAGAGTGGAAAGGAATTTCAGGTCATACTAGCCGCAATGTTATTTCTTATGTTAAAGCTCAGCGTATGGTTGGAAAGGGATGCTTGGCTTATTTGGCCTATGTCCGTGATTCTAGTGCCGAGGTTCCTTCTATTGACTCGGTGCCTGTGGTTCGCGAATTTCCTGAAGTATTTCCTTCAGACTTGCCAGGTATGCCGCCCGATAGGGACATTGATTTTTGCATTGATTTGGCTCCAGGCACTCATCCCATTTCCATTCCCCCATACCGTATGGCTCCGCCAGAGTTAAAAGAATTGAAGGAACAATTGCAGGATTTACTTGAAAAGGGTTTCATTAGACCCAGTGTTTCGCCGTGGGGTGCACCAGTATTATTTGTAAAGAAGAAAGATGGTTTGATGAGAATGTGCATTGACTATCGACAGTTAAACAAGGTGACTATCAAAAATAAATATCCACTTCCGCGAATTGATGATTTATTTGACCAGCTTCAGGGTGCCAAGGTATTTTCAAAGATAGATTTGAGATTTGGCTATCATCAGCCGAAGATTAGGGCATCCGATGTCCCTAAGACAGCGTTCCGCACTCGGTATGGACATTATGAATTTCTAGTCATGTCTTTTGGGTTGACAAATGCTCCAGCAGCTTTTATGGAATTAATGAATCGGGTGTTCCAACCTTATCTAAACTTGTTTGTAATAGTCTTCATTGATGACATATTAATATATTCCCGCAGTCGGGAGGAGCATGCGCAACATCTCAGAGTGGCCTTACAGACTCTGAGAGATAGCCAGCTATATGCAAAATTTTCAAAGTGTGAATTTTGGTTAAGTGCAGTTGCATTCCTGGGTCATATTGTGACGGCAGCAGGTATTCAGGTTGATCCGAAGAAAATTGAGGCAGTCAAGAGCTGCCACAGATATTCGGAGTTTCTTGGGGTTAGCGGGCTATTATCGCCGATTCGTAGAAGGATTTTCGTCTATTACAACCCCACTGACCAGATTGACCCAAAAGGGTGTTCAATTTGAATGGTCCGATGAATGTGAGGCGAGCTTTCAAAAGCTCAAGACAACCTTGACCACAGCACCGATATTGGTTTTACCCACAGGTACGGGACCTTATACTGTTTATTGTGATGCTTCCCGTATTGGGCTTGGTGCAGTGTTAATGCAGGATGGCAAGGTTATTGCCTATGCTTCGAGGCAATTGAAGATTCATGAGAAGAATTATCCAGTGCATGATCTAGAATTGGCGGCGATTATTCACGCATTGAAGATCCGGAGGCATTATTTGTATGGTGTAGCATGTGAAGTATACACCGATCATAAGAGTCTTCAGTATTTGTTTAAGCAGAAAGAGTTGAATATGAGGCAGAGAAGGTGGCTAGAGTTGCTAAAAGACTATGATGTTACTATCCTATATCACCCAGGTAAGGCCAATGTGGTGGCCGATGCATTGAGTAGAAAGTCCGCCGGCATGGGTAGTCTTGCATATATTCCGGTCAGTCAGAGACCATTAGCTCTAGATGTCCAGGCCTTAGCCAACCGGTTCGTGAGATTAGACATTTCTGAGCCTAGCAGGGTGTTAGCCTGCACGGTCGCTCGTTCTTCTTTATTAGAGCGTATCCGTGAGAGGCAATTTGATGATGCTCATTTGCGTGAGTTGAGAGATACAGTACAGCGGGGAGGTGCCACACAGGTAAATCTAGATGATGATTGGGTATTGAAATTGCAGGGTCGAGTTTGTGTGCCCAATGTCGAAGGGATTCGAGAGTTAATCTTAGAGGAGGCCCACAGTTCGCGGTATTCTATTCATCCAGGCGCCGCGAAGATGTACCAGGACTTACGGCAACACTATTGGTGGCGCAGGATGAAGAAAGATATCGTTGCGTATGTCGTTCGGTGTCTAAATTGTCAGTAGGTGAAATATGAGCACCAGAGACCTGGTGGTGTATTCCGGAGGATTGAAATTCCCGAGTGGAAATGGGAGCGGATCACTATGGATTTCGTTACTGGACTTCCTTTGACTCGGAGGAAATTTGATGCTATTTGGGTCATTGTTGATAGGCTGACCAAGTCAGCACACTTTATTCCAGTATCCGTCTCCTACTCGTCGGAGAGGTTAGCGGAGGTTTACATTAGGGAGATTGTTCGTCTCCATGGAGTGCCAGTATCTATTATCTCTGATCGGGGTACGCAGTTTACCTCGCGGTTCTGGAGAGTGGTCCAGCAGGAGTTAGGTACCTAGGTTCAGTTGAGTACAGCATTTCATCCTCAGACGGATGGCCAGTCCGAGAGGACTATTCGGATTCTTGAGGACATGCTTCGAGCCTGTGTTATTGATTTCGGAGGCTCGTGGGATCAGTTTCTACCATTAGCAGAGTTCGCCTACAATAACAGCTACCAATCTAGCATCCGGATGGCTCCGTATGAGGCGTTGTATGGTAGGCGATGTCGATCACCAGTTGGATGGTTTGAACCGGGAGAGGCTCGGTTGTTGGGTACAGACTTAGTTCAGGAGGCCTTGGATAAGGTCAAGACTATTCAGGAGAGATTGCGTTCAGCTCAGTCCAAGCAGAAGACTTATGCGGATCGTAAGGTTCGAGATGTAGATTTCATGGTTGGCGAACGAGTATTGCTCCGAGTGTCGCCTATGAAGGGTGTGATGAGGTTCGGGAAGAAGGGCAAGCTCAGCCCTAGGTATATTGGTCCATTTGAGATTCTAGATAGAGTGGGAGGGGTGGCTTACAAATTAGCTTTGCCGCCTAGCTTATCAGCCGTACATCCAGTTTTTCACGTATCTATGCTTCGGAGATACCACGGCGATCCCACACATGTGTTAGACTTCAGTACTGTCCAATTGGACAATGATCTATCTTACGAGGAGGAGCCGGTGGCCATTCTAGACCGGCAGGTTCGACGGTTGAGGTCGAAGAGTTATCCTTCTGTGCGTGTTCAGTGGAGAGGTCAGCCTCCTGAGGCATCGACCTGGGAGTCCGAGTCTGATATGCAGAGCCACTACCCACATTTGTTTCCTGACTCAGGTACTTCTTTCTTTTGTCCGTTCGAGGACGAACAGTTGTTTTATAGGTGGAGATTGTGACGACCCAAAGGGTCATCACTTGTTTTATTAATCATTTCGAGCTTTTGAGGTCTTGAAAACCTCATTTATAGTTGCCTCGATTTGCGTGCACAATCCGGGCACAAAGCTGGAAAATATTTATGTTGAAATATGTGAAAAAGTTGAAGAATTTTGATATTAATATTGATATGGTTGACTTTGGTCAACATTTTTGGTAAACGGACCCGGATCCGTGATTTGACGGTCTCAGAAAATCCGTAGAAAAATATGGAACTTGGGCGTATGCCCGGAATTCAAATCCGAGGTCTAGAACCCCGGTAAAAGAATTTTTCTGTTAAATTGTTTTCTGAAAATGTTTAAGGAAAATGAAACTGAATTTTTACTAGAAAGTACTGGCATCGGGCTCGTATTTTGGCTCCGACGCCCGGTACAGGTCATATATGTTGGTTAAGCGCTTCCTGTAAAGTTTGGTTGAAAACGGACGTCGTTTGACGTGTTTCGGCCTTAAATTTGATATTTTGGAAATCTTGAAATTTGAAAGAATTCTTGAGTTTTAAGGCTCAATTCATTGATTTTGATGTTATTTCGGCAATTTGATCGCTCGAGCAAGTTCGTATGATGTTATTGAGTTAGTGTACATATTTGGTTTGGAGCCTCGAGGGCTCGGGTGAGTTTCGGATAGGCATCGGGGTGGTTTTAGACTTGGAAAAACTGCAGAAAATCTGCAGCAGACATTCCTTCTTCGCGTTCGCGTCCACCTGGTCGCGTTCGCGAAGGGTTCTCTTTCACCTTCTACGCGTTCGTGTCCTTAGGATCGCGTTCGCGTACAACAACATGACCCCAGCCTTTTTCCTCTACGCGTTCGCGTGCAAGCTCCCGCATTCGCGGAGCCTGGCCAGCCTCTTCTACGCATTCGCGTACGGCACCACGCGTTCGCGTAGGCCAAATTGCAATCCCCAGATTTTTTTCTACGCGTTCGCGACTGTGTCCACGCGAACGCGATGCCCATTTCTGTCCAACCCTTCGCGAACGCGACACAGTGCACGCGAACGCGAAGGGTAAATTTCCGCCCAGTGATTTAATACCCAAAACAGAACACTTACGGGATTTTATCCCATTTTCACAAAATCCTTTCGTCTCCACAGCTCTTAGGCGATCTTTGAGGCATTTCTTCATCAAAGTTCATTGGGTAAGTATTGTTTAACTCGTCTTCTTCATTTTTCATCAACATCAATCAAATTCTTAGGCTTAAACATGTGTAAATTGGTTGAAAAATTTGAGAAATGGGTATAGTTAGGGCTTTCAAAGAATTTGCGATCTAGACCTCGTTTTGGAGTCGAACTTAAGAACAAATTGTATATTTGAACTCATGGCAGATTGGGTGAACTTATTTTGGTTCGAAACTTGAGTTTCGATTATGTGGGACCGGGGTCGATTTTTACTATTCCGGGCAGAATGTTGTAAAAACCATATTTAGCAATATGAACTAGTTTGTTAAGTAGAATTGATGATATTAAATCAATTGTGTATAGATACGATTGGATTGGAGTCAAATTTAAAAGGAAAAGGCATTGCTACTGATTGAATCGTTCGTAAACTTTCGAGGTAAGTGTTTGTTCTATCCTAGCTTGAAGGAATAGGAATTTAGTTATGAATAAATTGTTGATTAAGAGTTATTGGTGTTATACCGGTAATGAAGATAAATTGTTGAAATTATTATCAATTATTGGTTTAAAACCGGTAATTATAAATATTGTTGATATAGAGATTATTGGCTAAATGCCGGTAATATATATATATTTATGAATTGGGATCGTGTGGCGCGCCGACCACTTATATATTTATGAATTGGGATCGTGTGGCGCGCCGACCACTTATATAATAAGAAATGGGATCGTGTGGCACGCCGACCATGAAGTGATTTAAATCTCTTGGCATTGGCCATAGTTGCCGGTAGCCTATTGATATATTTGGGAGCGGGTGGTACGCCTACCACAAGATATAATTACCGTGATAGTTGGGAGCGGGTGGTACGCCTACCACGAGATATGAAATGAGAGAGGAATTGAGACATGAAAGTAAGATTTATTCTGTTGATTAGATTATTCTGGATATCGTGAGTTATTGACTGTTATTTCAGAGCAGAGTCTTTCCTTATAAATGTATTGTATATATATGTATATTGCAACTGTACAGGTTTATGTGGGTGATTGGCCTTAGCCTTGTCACTAGTTCGCTGGGATAGGCCAGGCACTTACCAGCACATGGGGTCGGTTGTGCTGATACTACACTCTGCGCTCTTTTTGCGCAGATACAGGTTACGGACAGCAGCAGCGGCAGTAGCGACTTGTGGATTTTCCGACTACTGAGACTACGAGGTAGCCTTGCAGGCGTCCGCGGGACCCGTTGTCTCTTCTATCTATGCTTTTCATTCTGTTATCTCATGTAATCGAGATAAACAGCTTGTATTTTCTTTCGGACAATTATGTGTATTATTCTTAGAAGTTCGTGAGTATTGTGACACCAGTCTTGGGTAGTGTATCATGTTTGGGTTTTCTTTATCATATTTGACTAAGTTTTCCGCTAATTTTGATTATTCCGCTGTAATTTATATGTTTTTAATAATAAGTCTTAATAAGAAATTGGTAATTAATGGAGGTGTAACTAATATTTGGCTTGCCTAGCTTCCATTTAGTAGGCGCCATCATGACCCCGATGGTGGGTAATTCGGGTCGTGACAAGCAGTTAAGGCCTGGGCTGGCCCAATGCTGATCCGGTTAATCGAATGAAGAGACCAGGCCCCCATTAAATAACAAAACCCGATGGGCCTGGAATACTTAGTGTAAAAAATGGTTAAGGGAAAAAACACGATTAGAAAAACATAGTATATACTTCTTAGGATTGAACTTTAAAATTAACTTGGGATGAGCCTCGCCCGACTTTAAACAAGCGGGGCCCCCATTTAGTAATGTTTTAATACAATTAGACTCGGGAAGACTACTAGCTAATTCCATAGTCTTACCCAAAACAATTGAAAGCCGATAGACTATTTTAGGGCGCGATTTTAATATACCTTCCATTGAACGAGTGTGCACTTGGTGCGACTCAAATCCAGATCTCGGCAAAGCTGAAATACACCGAAAGTCATAGGCGTACTGGTTGTGGTATGACTCGAGGCGTGTTTTCGCAATGCCGCAAATTCCGTAAAAATAATACTTAACGTAAAAAGCACTATATATGTTGTTAAAATCTATGATTAAGCCAGGCAAGAGTCGGGAACGACAATTGAGCGACCGTGCTAAAACCACGGAACTCGGGAATGCCTAACACCTTCTCCCGGGTTAACAGAGTTCCTTATCCGGATCTTTGCTTCGCAGACATTTTAAGAGTCAAAATTCCTCGGATTTGGGATTAACCGGTGACTTGGGACACCATTATCATTCCCAAGTGGCGACTCTGATTAATCTCAAATAAAATCCCGAACCGATTGTCCTTTAATTGGAAAAACTCCTTCCCTTACGTTATTTTATCCGTTTCGGATATTTGAGCATCGGGGTATACCCTACGAGTGTATTTATATGCTTATATTTCCAAAAGTGGGGTAGTAAAGAGGGAGGTGTGACAGCTCTGGCGACTCTGCTGGGGACCCCAACCCCGAACTTCGGTTTCAGGGTTTAAGAACTCGAGCTCCTTAGAATTGCCGTTCGCGTTATTGTTGGACTTCATTATATGATTTGACTAACATGCTATGTGCTTTATCGCTTTGATATTATGTGGATTGTATATAAAATTGTGCCGAAAACCTCTCTCTCTCTTCACCCCCGGGGATGTGCTTACTGGTTGAGACTCCCCTTTCTGTTAAAGTCACCTTAAATTAAGAAAAACAGAGGCCGGATAAGTTACAAAGCCGATTGACTCCGCGGGTCACCGGTACGTAGCCCCCTCCTCGATTCGAGCTGTCCGCTCGGGTACACGGTCTAGCACTCTATGAAATCGTAAGATTTTGAACATAGGTCTAAGATGATTATTTGCATCATATTTGACTTAGGGGACTCAACACAGGGGTTGGGTCCGTCTAGGATAGGTGACCCGATATTGGAAAAGACCGAGCATGTTATGTGTTACATTTTTATTGTCCTTGATCGTTATGCGGACCGGCGGAAATCCCGAGGATAGAAAAATTGTTGAAAAAGAAAAAAAAGAGAGGAAAATAAGATTTATAGGAAATAGGTATCTGAAAATTTGAATCTGAAAAAAAAGGTGGAACAATTTTTGTTGAAATAATTGGTCAATTAATCTGACCGAACTACGCAGGTTTGATTCTCGCCATTAGGTGGGATACGTAGGCAACCCTTAAACGGGTCCAACCACACTTTTAGAAAAAGACCAAAAAGATTTTCCTTTCAAATAATCGAGGTGATCGCTATTTTTGGAAATGGACGAATGTTCTGAAAGGACGCCGGAAGGCTGTTTTGGCAAAAATGGCCACTTCGAAAGTCATTTTCTTTTCTTTCTTCTTCAAAAAAATGAAAACTTGCATTGAAAAAGATTTTCCTTTTTTCTAAATAAAATCGCCTTAATAAATGTGTAGGACGAGCACAATGATGAATGAACATTTCTCCCTAAATAAAATCCCCTTGGAGCTGAAATTATGGTGGCAAGACATGGGATCAGATGGTCAAGACTGGGTCAAAGGTTACTTAAAAGGCCTTACGTGGTTATTAGACATGGTTCCCCGAGGCGATGTGATTAGAGCGTTGGTCACGTTTTGGGATCCGGCACACAATGTATTGCATTTCCCAGATTTTGAACTCACCCCTACTTTAGAGGAAATTTCCTTCTATATTGGGAAGACTAAGGTCCCGTTAAAAGGAAAATACCCGGTATCTCCGAGGACGGTAACAGTGCATCATTTCCTGGACTCTTTGAAAATTGCCAGGAATGTTCACAACGAGGATCTGTCCAACGGGTTTTGTTCCTTAAGCTTCATCTATAGTAGGTTTGGACACGTTGGGGGTTTCAATGACCTCACAAACAAGTTATGCTGTAAGTCCAACCGAGCGAAATGGGAGGAACACCGGAGGTTTGCATTTTTGGTGGCATTTCTAGGAATTGTCGTATTCCCGAGGAAAGATGGACATATCAACATAAAAGTTGCTGGGGTAGCTACCACACTGATAGTACAAGGTAATTGTACTCTAGCCCCAATGATCGTAGCGGACATCTACCGTGCTCTGACTGCGTGCAAAGCGGGGGCCAACTTCTTTGAAGGGTGTAATTTGATCTTGCAAATCTGGCTAATTGAACATCTATGCCACCACCCTTCGTTCTCGAGTTATGGTTCGGCTGAACGGACATGTTTGGAAGAGTTCAGTACGAGGACAAAAGAAGTAAAGTTGCCGGAGGGAGTCCAAGGTTGGATTGTGTATCTTCGATCACTAACTGACGGTCAAATCGATTGGACGTATGACCTGGCTACCTCTTGACGAGGTAATGTATATGCCAACAGAGGGATCGCCATTTTTGATCATGGGTTTGAAGAGCGTACAACCTTATGCCCCATACCGGGCCCTGCGATAGTTGGGTAGGTGTCAAATTATTCCAAGAGATGGGGACCACAGTTTGCAAGCTGTAGAGATCGGTCCGGATGGGCAATTCCCGGAAGCAAAGATCCGGAAAATCTGGAATGAGTGCCAAAATTTGAAAATTGATACTTGTGTGCCGAATAGAGCAAAAGGGGAAATGTCGCCTGGATACTCCACATGGTACCGACGAGATGTTGAGCACAAACGTCTTTCGAAGAGACCTCACTTGCAAGATCTGATAGAGCAATCCAAAGAGAATCAGAACTGGGTGGCCAAGGAAAAAGAATACAAGGCCAAAATCAGCTTGTTGGAGGATAATTGAGAAATCTCCATTTCGAAAGTGGCTTACAGGCAGCATCCGATGAAGTGGAGAAGAAACAGCTGAAAAAAGAAAATGAGATGTTGAGGGCTCAAATGGCTCAAATGAAAATTGCATCCGAGACCCCAGTTCGCTCAGCCCGGGATGAAAAGTTAATTGAGATTCTCCGGCGCAAAGTAAATGACTACAGCTTCGACTTGGACAAAGCTGAAAAGGAATTAGTCAGGGCTCGGAAGCAAATAGACAGAGATGCTGAGGAAAGATCCAAGTTGGTTCGGCAATTACAAGACAAGCACAATTTTGAGGTAGCTCAGCTTAGAAAGAAAATAATTTCAGCCACGGTTAAAAGTAACAAGATTATCAAGGATCTTGAAGAAGAGAGAGAGCATTGTTACACAACTATGGCTAGATTAGAATTGGAGCTGCAACAAGTGCAAAAAGATAACCAACATACCTTGGATGCTCGCACTGAACAAATAAACCGGTTATTGCAAGAAAAGGGGGTCATCCGAGAGAAGATTGTTCGCATTGCCCAATACATCACCCGGAAGAGTCAACTGTGTGAAGATATGTCTCGAGGAACCTTTATATCAGCAGTGAAGTTCTTCGTGCAACAAGTCATGTCTGACCTAGATAGGCTCCAAAGGGGATTAGCATATAGGCCCGCGGCAAGGCCGAACGATGCCTCGCGGGCACTAGGAGCATTAATGTACTCATAGGGCATGCATCATCTTTTATATTTTTCCTTTTATAACATCACCTTGTAATAAATGTTTTGAATTATCAATGGAAAATCAAGTGTTGTTATCAATTCTTTTGCTTTATGTCATTTCTTTTAAATTCGCTAGGCAAATAGATAGGAACGTAATTATGAAAAAAAAAAGAAAGAGAAAGAAAAAGCGAGAAAAAGAAGAAAGAAAAGAAAAAAAAGAGAGAAGAAAGAAAGAAAAGAAAGAAAAAGAAAAAAAAAGAGAAGTGATTGGTCCAAATGAGCAGCGGCCGGGATGATGCATGACGACTCGAGGAAAATGTATTTGTTTTTAAAGTCGTTGCATTTATTCATGTACTAACAACTAATGGGTGTTGATGCTTGTGAGTCCAGATTCTCTAGGCAACTGGCATTCTGGCTACCCACCCATACAACACAAGATACAAAAAGATGACGAAAGCTGTGTCCCAAGAAATTGAGGCAACTATCGTGGATCCTGCTCATGAAGAGGAGATTGTGGATGTAGCAAGAATGAAGGAGGAAATGTACAAACTGAGGCAACAGATGGCCGAGATGTTCCAGGCCTGGTCTAGAGGTCAAACCCTACCAGCTTACCCTGCTAACCCCGCATATATCCCTCCAGCCAACCCCAATCCCTGAACCACCTACAATGAATTCATCCTCCACATACCCTGATTACCCCCACTATTATGCCTCCACCTCCCAGGTACCACCACCTCTAGTCAAACAAGCACTACCTCACATACCCCAAGTTGCCCCAGTGTATGTGGCACCTCCACCCGCTGCTATGCACAAATCCTCCAGTGAACCGATGTTTCATATACATGATCCTCACTACTACCCTCCAGAACCAACTTTCCGACAACACGAGTCTCATGCTCCGTTGATAGAAACAAGTGAAGAAAGAATTGCCAAGAGTGCAGGACAAGAAGAGATGGCCAGAAAAGTGAAAAGTCTGGAGAATGCCTTCCGCACTATGCAAGGATTAGGAGGGCAGGTGAGTGTGGCCTACAAGGACTTATGTCTATTCCCCGAAGTGCAGCTTCCCGTGGGATTCAAGTTGCCAAAATTCGATATGTATAGCGGACACGGAGATCCGGTAGCTCACCTCAGGGGGTACTGTAGCAAAATGAGAGGTGCAGGAGGTAAAGACGAGTTATTGATGGCGTACTTCAGCCAGAGTCTAAGTGGTTCAGCTTTAGAGTGGTATACCCGACAAGATCATACAAGGTGGTTCGTCTGGGATGATCTTGTACAAGCCTTTGCAAATCACTTTCAGTACAACTTAGAGATCATACGTGACAGACTATCCCTTACAAAAATGGAGAAGAAGCCAGGGGAAAGCTTCAGGGAGTTTGGTTTCAGATGGAGGGAGCAGGCTGCAAGAGTAGATCCACCCATGAGGGAAGGAGAGATGGTGGATTGTTTCCTACAGGCTTTGGAGCCTACATATTACGGTCATTTAGTGTCGGCAATTGGGAAGAGTTTCAATGAAGTCGTGAAGATGGGAAGCTTTGTGGAGGAAGGTTTGAAAACAAACAAAATCATGAGTTTTTCGGCCATCAAGGCCACCAATCAAGCAATACAAACTGGAAATGGAGGAGCAATGGGAAAGAAGAAGAAGGAAGAGGTAGCAACTGTAGAGAGCAGACCATGGAGCCGTAACCCGCATCATCACCCACCAAGACCCTACCACCAACACCCACCAAACCCATCAACCCCATATAATCCACCATCATCATCTTACCCGCCAAACCCATACAACACATCAACCCCATATAACCCACCACCACCACCACATGTGTGGAGAGCCCAAACCCCACACAATGTTTACCACACCCAGAACACATACCCAACCTCTAAACCTTACAGAAACCAAAACAGGCCCAGGCCTGACTCGGAGTGGAGAAACAAGGCAAGGAAAACATTCACCCCACTGGGGGAATCATATACCAGCCTTTATCATAGATTGAAAAAGTTGGGGATGCTAAGCCCGGTCCCACCTAAAGTTCCAAACCCACCCCCGAAAAACCTTGATCGGTCTGTTAGGTGTGAGTATTGCTCGGGGACATTGGGCCATGATACCAAAAAATGTTGGCATTTGAAGAATGCCATTCAGGATCTCATTGACGATAGGAGAATTGAAGTTCAGGCTCCAGAAGCTCCGAACATCACCCAGAATCCGCTGCCAAATCACCATGAGACACACATGATAGAATTGGTGCAAGGTGATAGCGGTCAGAAACCATCTCAGTCTGTGATGATGATAAAGTCAAGTGGCAGAGCAGAAAAGGAAGTCGTGAAAGAAAAAGGGATTGTTGAAGAACCAACAGGAAAGCTAGTAGTGGTGGAGGGTTTGAAAGTGGTAGTGCCAGGCGTAAAGCCGATTGTGACTGTGAAAGGCATGAGTACGGAGCGAGTAATTATAAGGCCGGTGGTGCACATGCCGGTGGTGAGCACAAAGACTGTACCTTGGAATTACAACAAGGTAGCCGTGGTTTATAAAGGAAAAGAGGTGTCTGGGGAAATTAATGAAACCCACGGTCTCACCTGGTTTGGAAGATGCTTTGCTCCAGAAGAATTGAGAAAAATGAAAGAAGTAAAAGAGAAACAATTGAAGAAACCAGTGTCAGAAGAAAAAGCGGAGGAATTCCTCAAGAAGATGAAGTCACAAGATTACTCAGTAGTTGAGCAGTTGAGGAAGACCCCTGCACAGATCTCTTTGCTATCTTTGCTAATACACTCGGAAGAACACAGGAAGGCTCTGATGAAGATACTGAACGCGGCTCATGTTCCAGAAAAGATCTCAGTTTGCCACCTGGAAAAGATTACCAACAAGATTTTTGAGTCTAATAGGATCACATTCTCAGATAAGGAATTGCCTATTGAGGGAACCGAGCACAATAAGGCGTTGTGCCTTACGGTGAAGAGCGAAGAGTCGGTAATGACCAGAGTGTTGATAGATAACGGATCAAGCGCTAACATTTGCCCGCTGTCGACCTTGGGAAAGCTGAACATCAGTCCGGACAGAATCCGGAAGAACAATATAAACGTGAGAGGATTTTATGGTGGGAGTAAAAACACATTGGGGGACATTATTCTGGAGGTGACCATCGGTCCTGTGGATTTTACTATGGAATTCCAGGTGCTCGACATTGCTGTGTCATATAATTTGTTTAGGCCGACCCTGGATCCACGCGGCCAAGGCAGTACCATCGTCTTTACATCAGATGGTCAAATTCGAGTGGGAGCAAAAGGAGATTGTGGTACATAGGGAAGAAAATGCTTGCAACATGGTGACACCGTTTGATGATACTGACGGAGATAGAGGCCCTTGGGTCTACCAAGTGACATATGCTATTGTGGTAAATAGAATTGCTGAAGGGGAGAAGTTGCTAATCCCTATGGTGGCACCAACTGCTGTGATGGTGGCCAAAGAGATGCTTAGAAATGGGTTTGCACCAGGGAAGGGATTTGGCAAAGCATTGCAGGGGGTTATTCAGCCGGTTCAGCTTCCAGAAAACAAAGGTACTTTCGGCTTAGGGTTCAAACCCACCTTTGCCGACATCCAGAGAGCCTCAAAAGCCAAAAAGAACTGGACCTTGCCTAAGCCTATACCCAAACTATCCGACACCTTCGTCAAGCTTGGTACAAAATATCGGACATCTGCCGCGACAAAGTACATCGAGACCCGACCTGATGAAGAAGTGCTGAGTTTTGAGAAGATGTTTTGGGAGGTGAATGTGGTTGAAGTGGGGGAAGGCACAAGCAAAATGGATGTGCAGTTTGTGGGACCTGGAATCATGTTGAACAATTGGGAAGCTACTCCTTTCCCTATCAGGAAGGAGTCTTGGTAGTTAGCTCCAAAATTTCATCGTTGTTTTCCCAAAAATTGTTATTTTTATAGTTCTCCCATCCCCCTCATGAAAATAAAATCAAAATGTATCCCGAACTTTGTTCGTTCTTTTTATCAATGAAATGCAGTTTTCTTTTTCTTCACTTTTGCCTTATTTTTCTTTATTTTTCCTTTTGTACAGTTCTGCATGTGTTGATTCTGATGCCATGTCATGCGTGAAGGATTCTAGACCCAGTTCTAACAATCACGTTACCATACAAGAAATTGAGGAAGATAGTGAGATAGAATGTGAGGATGAGGAAGCCTTGGAGGAAATATGCAAGGACATGAAACAATATGAGGAAAAACCCAAACCGAATCTGAGTGATACAGAATCTGTAAATTTGGGGAGCGAAGACAATGTCCGGGAAACAAAGATTAGTGTACATTTGGAGGCACCCCTCAGGGATGAATTGATAAGGTTGTTACATGAGTTTAAAGACATTTTTGCCTGGTCCTATGATGACATGCCCGGACTTAGCACTGATTTGGTGGTACACAAGTTGCCTATCTATTTTGAATGTTGGCCGGTAAAGCAAAAGTAGAGGAAATTCAAAACGGACATTAGTGTGAAGATAAAAGAAGACGTGAATAAGCAGTTTGAGGCAAAGGTCATAAGAGTTACCAAGTACCCCACCTGCTGGCAAATGTTGTGCCGGTCCCGAAGAAAGATGGAAAAACCAGAGTGTGTGTGGACTACAGAGACCTCAACAAAGCTAGTCCGAAGGATGATTTCCCATTGCCAAATATCCACATATTGATCGAAAATTGCGCCAAGCATGAAATTGGTTCGTTTGTGGACTGTTATGCCGGTTATCACCAGATCCTGATGGACGAAGAAGACGCTGAGAAAACTGCCTTCATTACACCTTGGGGAACATATTGTTACAGAGTAATGCCGTTTGGATTGAAGAATGCCGGGGCCACTTACATGAGGGCAATGACCACAATGTTCCACGATATGATGCATCGAGAAATTGAAGTGTATGTGGACGATGTCATCATAAAGTCCAAAAAGCAACCCAATCATGTGAGAGATTTGAGAAAGTTTTTCCAAAGACTCCGGAGGTACAATTTAAAGCTCAATCCTGCGAAGTGCGCCTTTGGAGTACCTTCAGGGAAATTACTGGGATTTATAGTGAGTCGGCGAGGTATTGAACTAGATCCATCAAAGATCAAAGCTATCCAAAGTTTACCTCCGCCGAAGAACAAGAAGGAGGTAATGAGTTTACTAGGAAGGTTGAATTACATTAGTCGATTCATTGCTCAATTGACATCAACGTGTGAGCCGATCTTCAAGTTTTTGAAAAAAGATGCAGCAGTGAAATGGACCGACAAGTGTCAGGAAGCCTTTGACAAGATTAAGGAATATTTGGCCAATCCTCCAGTGTTAGTTCCTCCAGAACCAGGGCGACCTCTGATTTTGTATCTGACAGTGCTTGATAACTCCTTTGGTTGTGTACTGGGTCAGCATGATGAGACAAGCAAGAAAGAACAAGCCATATATTACCTCAGCAAGAAGTTTACATCCTACGAGTACATATTTCAGAAGCCTATGCCTACGGGAAGACTCAGAAGTTGAAGCATTATTTGTCAGCATATACCACATACTTAATATCACGACTGGATCCTCTGAAGTACATATTTCAGAAGCCTATGCCTACGGGAAGACTTGCTAAATGGCAGATTCTGCTCACGGAATTTGACATTATCTATGTGAATCGTACGACGATGAAGGCACAAGCTATTGCAGACCACTTAGCTGAGAATCCGGTGGATGATGAGTGTGAACCATTGAAGACATACTTTCCGGATGAGGAGGCAATGATTGTCGAGGAAATGGAGCAAGATGAGAGACCGGGATGGAAAATGTACTTCGACGGAGCCGTTAACAGCAAAGGCGTCGGTATCGGAGCGGTACTCATTTCAGGTACGGGTCAACACTATCCCGTCACAACTCAGCTCCGATTTTTCTGTACCAACAATATGGCCGAATATGAGGCATGCATCTTGGGATTAAGAATGGCAATTGACATGGGTATTCAAGATATTTTGGTCATGGGTGACTCGGATCTCTTGGTACACCAAATCCAAGGGGAATGGGAGACACGAGACTTGAAATTGATACCTTATCGGTATTGTTTGCACGAGTTGTCTCAAAGATTCCAGTCTATAGAGTTCAAACACATCCCAAGAATGCACAATGAGATCGCAGATGCTTTGGCCACACTGTCCTCTATGTTGCATCATCCTGACAAGACATATATAGATCCGCTCCAGATCCAAGTCTGTGATCAAAATGCTTATTGCTTCGCTGTGGAAGAAGAGTCAGATGGAGAGCCGTGGTATCATGATATCAGGGAATACCTGAAAGCTGGCAAATACCCGGAGCAAGCCACTGGAGACCAGAAGAGAGCCATCAGGCATTTAGCTAATGGATTTTTCCTCAGTGGAGGAGTTATATAAAAAAGAACACCAGATCTGGGCTTATTGCGATGTGTGGATGCACAACAAGCAGATGAAATCATGATTGAAGTACATGCCGGAGTATACGGACCCCACATGAGCGGATATGTTTTAGCAAAGAAGATTTTGAGAGCTGGGTATTATTGGCTCACTATGGAGCGTGATTGTATCAGGTATGTAAAGAAATGTCACCAGTGCCAGGTACATGGGGATCTGATCCACTCCCCGCCTTATGAGCTGCATACAATGTCAGCACCTTGGCCCTTTGTTGCTTGGGGCATGGATGTCATCGGCCCAATAGATCCAGCCGCTTCCAATGGGCATAGGTTCATTCTGGTTGCAATTGATTATCTCACCAAGTGGGTTGAAGCTAAGACATTCAAGGCAGTAACGAAGAAAGCGGTGGTGGATTTTGTGCATGAGAATATTATATGCCGATTTGGAATCCCCAAGGTGATTATCACGGATAATGGAGCCAATCTAAAAAGTCATTTCATGGCGGAAGTTTGTGAGAGATTTAAGATCACACACCGCAATTCCACACCTTACAGGCCAAAGGCGAATGGTGCAGTAGAGGCGGCAAATAAGAATATCAAGAAGATTCTCCGAAAAATGGTGGAGGGATCTAGGCAATGGCATGAAAAGCTACCCTTTGCTCTCATGGGTTACCGCACGATAGTGCGTATTTCTATCGGAACCACACCTTACACACTGGTGTATGGAACGGAGGTTGTTATACCCACAAAAGTAGAAATACCGTCATTACGGATCATAGCCGAAGCTGAGATAGATGACGATGAATGGGTAAAAGCCCGTTTGGAACAGTTGAGTTTGATCGATGAGAAGAGGTTGGCCGCAGTTTGCCATGGGCAATTGTATTAATGAAGAATGGCCAGAGCATACAATAAGAAGGTACGGCCTCGAAAGTTTGAAGTCGGACAACTTGTATTGAGGCGTATCTTACCACATTAGGCCGAGGCGAAGGGCAAGTTTGCGCCAAATTGGCAGGGACCGCTTGTGGTGTCACGGGTGTTGTCCAATGGAGCATTGTATTTAACAGATGTTGAAGGGAAGTGCGTAGAGACTGCTATCAATTCAGATGCAGTCAAAAGATACTATGTATGATCCCTTTTTCAATTATGTGTTTTGTATTTTGTTGTGATTATGGAATTGAAATGACGAAGGCGTTTTATTCTCTATCCAAACACTTTATCCATTGATAACCCCCTTGAGACTTAATGAATATATTCTTTCATATCCCTCTCTCGGAATCGCTTTAGCGCAATAAGATCGAAATTGACAAAATGAAAAATGAAAAAATGATTGAAATGAAAAAAAATGGTGATGAAAAAAAAATTGAAATGAAAAAAAAAGGGAGAAAAAGACAAAGAAATTGGGAAAAAGTCAAAAAGAAATCCATCTAACTTATGAAGTTGGATGAACTACGTCTGACTTGATCCCGAAAGGGTACATAGGCAGCCTCTCATAGGTTCAGTCATAATAAAGAAAAAATCCAAAATTCCCCACATATTGAAACTGGGGCAGAAGTTATGTTTAATAATTCCGAGAGTTGTAAATATCTTTGAACCCTCGTGAGATTTTGAGCCTTTATACCTTTCTTTCTCAACCCATCCAAAAGCCACGTTACAGTCCAAAGAAAAGACCTTCTGATCAATTCCGAAATGATCACGAATGCAATAAAGGAGGAGTGAAACATCGGATAATACCCGTGGTACAGAAAACAAAATACAAAAAGGAAAAATGAAAAATGAAAAAATGAGAGCGTCTCATCGGTGAAAACCTTAACCGGCACTGTGAGGCAATTGTGAGTTTGAGAGAAATAAAATGAGAGAGTCTCATCAGTGAAAACCTTAATCGGCATTGTGAGACGATTGTGAGGTTAAGAGAATAGATGAGAGAGTCTTATTGGTGAAAACCTTTCGAGGCATCGTAGGGCAATCGTGAGGACTACCAGAAAAGAGAAAAGCAACAAAAAATAGTATCGATTTGGGTTGGAAACAATTTGGAGACAGAATAATGATCGGAACGAACTAGGTCAGAGTTTAAGTACATGGCATGGTTAGCAGAATCAGCCAGCAAATACCCAGATAAGTTCTATCATCTCTTCAAAACGCCCTAACCTTTCTTTCATTTTTCTGCATTTCATTGTTTACCTCTTGAGAGCTAACTACTAGCTCCTGATAAAGAAAGCTGAAACAACACTGAGTCAGAAAGAAGGAGGAGTTGGCAAGGAAATAAAGAAACTTGGCAAACATGGCCAAAGGAAAAGAAAACAAAACAAAATTGGAAAAATGAGAAAATACAAAAGAGTCAGCAAGGGATAGGCAGTTGAAAGTTGCACAGCATGAGAAAAGCAAAAAGGAAGAAAGCAATAAGAAGCGGGGACGGCAGATGCCAGTTGCCAGCAGTTTATATCTAATAAATTCTGTTTCATGCAGGAACAAATTGTCACTAATCACTTTAAAGTGAATGTGACCAATGTGGAAAATAGAAAACACCAAAAAGAGAAATTCGCCAATAAGCGGAGAAATTCACGGGCAAGAGATAATTGGTAAAAGAAAATACCAAAAAAGAGGAAGGTAACATCTTTTAAAATCCACTCCCCAGTCCTCAGGCTACGGGAATATTTTCTGCATCACATTGCACGTTTAATTTCTGTTAGGTGCCCACCTTCGAATACGGGAATACTTTTCTGCATCGCATTGCACGTTTAATTTCTATTAGGTGCCCACCTTCGAATACGGGAATACTTTTCCGCATCGCATTGCACGTTTAATTTCTGTTAGGTGCCCACCTTCGAATACGGGAATACTTTTCTGCATCGCATTGCACGTTTAATTTCCGTTAGGTGCCCACCTTCGAATACGGGAATACTTTTCTGCATCGCATTGCACGTTTAATTTCTGTTAGGTGCCCACCTTCGAATACGGGAATACGTTTCTGCATCGTTGCACGTTTAATTTCTGTTAGGTGTCCATCTTCGAATACGGGAATATTTTCCGCATCGCATTGCATGTTTAATTTTTGTTAGGTGCCCACCTTCGAATACGGGAATATTTTCCGCATCGCATTGCACGTTTAATTTCTGTTAGGTGCCCACCTTCGAATACGGGAATACTTTTCTGCATAGCATTGCACGTTTAATTTCTGTTAGGTGCCCACCTTCGAATACGGTAATATTTTTCCGCATCGCATTGCACGTTTAATTTATGTTAGGTGCCCACCTTCGAATACGGGAATACTTTTCTGCATCGCATTGCACGTTTAATTTCTGTTAGGTGCCCACCTTCGAATACGGGAATACTTTTCTGCATCGCATTGCACGTTTAATTTTTGTTAGGTGCCCACCTTCGAATACGGGAATACTTTTCTGCATCGCATTGCACGTTTAATTTCTGTTAGGTGCCCACCTTCGAATACGGGAATACTTTTTTGCATCGCATTGCACGTTTAATTTTCGTTAGGTGCCCACCTTCGAATACGGGAATACTTTTCTGCATCGCATTGCACGTTTAATTTCTGTTAGGTGCCCACCTTCGAATACGGGAATACTTTTCTCCATCGCATTGCACGTTTAATTTCTGTTAGGTGCCCACCTTCGAATACGGGAATACTTTTCTACATCGCATTGCACGTTTAATTTCTGTTAGGTGCCCACCTTCGAATACGGGAATACTTTTCTCGCATCGCATTGCACGTTTAATTTCGTTAGGTGCCCACCTTCGAATACGGGAATATTTTCCGCATCGCATTGCACGTTTAATTTCCTGTTAGGTGCCTACCTTCGAATACGGGAATACTTTTCTGCATCGCATTGCACGTTTAATTTCCGTTAGGTGCCCACCTTCGAATACGGGAATACTTTTCGCATCGCATTGCACGTTTAATTTCTGTTAGGTGCCCACCTTCGAATACGGGAATATTTTCGCATCGCATTGCACTTTTAATTTCTATTAGGTGCCCACCTTCGATTACGGGAATATTTTTCTGCATCGCATTGCACGTTTAATTTCTGTTAGGTGCCCACCTTCAAATACGGGAATACTTTTCTGCATCGCATTGCACGTTTAATTTCTGTTAGGTGCCCACCTTCAAATACGGGAATACATTTCCGCACATCATGGTTTATATAGCTAAAAGCCCACACTGGGGCAGAAAAAGAAAAAAAAGTAGTTTGTTGTTTTGTTTTGAGCAGGTTTCAGCTCGAGGGCAAGAAGTACCATTGAAAATCAAAAAAAAAGGGGGAAAACAAGAAAAAGAAAATCAACAAAAAAGAGAGTCAGCATCAAAGAAAATCAACAAAAAGAAAGAGAGTCTGCATCACCGGAGAGGGAAGAAGAGCAAAGGCTAGATTAGGAACAATTGTTATTGTAGGATCATAGCTTAGAATAGCTTCTTCATTTTACATTTCCCTTTATTTTTTGACACGGTGTAATAAGGAGGTCAACAAGCAGTAACAACAGTAAAATCACAGCTCCTGGTAGTTCCAGCTACTAGACATTCCTGAACTACACTGACCTGATTCCCGTTTAGCCCGGGATATGTAGGCAGCCTCTAAAGCAGGATGCGGTCAACTATTTCAAAATGCTTCACACGGAATATACGAACGGGCAAAAATCTCTCATTTTCGCTCACTTGTTTTTGCACTGAAACTCTTCGTGTTCCCGAGCAAAGAGGGGCAGCTGTGAGCACGTGATTTTTGCACCGGACAAATAATTCCAAAATTAAAATAAATATATTTTTGAGTGCAATTACTTGCTTTGTTTGAAATTAGCTATACTTTGTGTGTTTGAATAAGTAGAGATTAGAAAAAAAATCAAAAATTTAGGCTAGGTAATTAATTCATTTAATTTGATTAGTTTTGAGAAGAAAAATAGTTTTAAGTAGTTAAAATTAAGGAAAAATAGTAGAAAATTGCCAAAAAATACTAAATAATTAGAGTAAGTAGGAAATTAGGTTTTATAATTTTCCATAAAAGAAAAAGAAAAAAAAAGTATAAAAGAAAATACATAAAAATCATTAAAATCAGAAAATACAAAAATAGCTTGTGTATATTAAGATTGGGCCAATTGAATTGAATTGAAAGGCCCAGATGTATTGGCCCAAAGGTGATCCGTCTGGTTTATGTAGAAGGTACGATCTCAGCCGTCCATCATGCTTGATCAAATGGCTGAGATAAATAGGCGGAATTAATTAGTTGATTAAATAAAATAAGAGTGATCTCGACCGTCCGTTCAGGTGATCTAAGGGTCAAGACCTTTGGTCTCTTTAATAAACCCAAACGGCGTCGTTTTAGTAACGCACGCACGGGCTGTCGATCTTCATCAATTGGACGGCCAGGATCACCTTAGCTTCATCAGCTATATAAGAGTTATGTCGGAATGATTTTGGCCACTTGACGAACTCCCTAACCCTAGCCGCCCTTAACACCTTCTTCACCTCCCTCATCATCATCGTTTTGAAACGCTGCCGGCCATGGAGGCCACCACCTCTACGGTGGTCTCCGACCACCCCCTTTCATCTCCCTCACCCTTCTCTCCTTCTTCTTCACCACAAACACCCAGAAACTCCAGAAAACAGACCCTTTCTTCTGAAACGCCGGTCACCGGAACTTCGCCGGTGACCACCAAACAATGAGAATCCACCTCAAACCAACGCCAATCGTTTCCTCTTCGTCTGATCTATCCAACCGTACCACCCATACCCCTCGAATATCCCTTGAACTCTTCGAATATCCAAAATAAGGTCGCCGAAAACCTAACTCCGGCGACTCCAAAGCTTGAACCTCCCAAAGACCCTGTCTTTTACCCTCCCAAACATCCCTCTGCAACTAGAAGCCCTAAAAGGTTACGTCTTTAAGTATAAAAGAAAAACCAGAAAAGAGAAAAAAAAACGGAAAAAAGGGGAATAAAGAAAGACATATGAGTTTGATGGAGAATAAAGAAAAGAAACAAAGAAAAGAGAGAAAATAAGTCCGAGAGAGAGATTAAAAGAGGAAAAGGGGAAAGCTCGGGGGACAGGCCTCGCTAAGCTAAGTACCCCCCTCCTGTTTTTGTTATTTTTCTTTGCTTTTGTTTGTTTGCTTGATCTATGTTTTTGCATGTTTCTACATGTCTCCTCTGATCGTATGCTTCACATGTCAGTCATGAGGTTTTATACTTGTTTCTTCCTTTTTTCTGTTTAACATACTTTGTTTATTCTCCCAGATTTAGTGTGTTCATTATAGGGTTCTGTTCTGTTATGCTTTGATATCATGTTTTTGTAGTTCATCTTTCCTGTGTTGCTTCTCTTTATTGGTTGTTACCTCCTCTACACCTCTTAGTGGATTTTCATGTTAGTTTTAGGGTTCCTTATTCTCTGCTTATCATTTGCTCTTTTTCTTTTCATATTGATCTCTCCAATTCCTTCGCATGATTAGTTATAAGTTTCTTACATGTTGTTTCTTCTTATGTTGCCTTTGTCTCTAATGATTAGGTCATAAGGTTTCTTTTAGGTCCGTTAGTAATAGAATTCTTGTTTTGACCTCATGGTGCCTTGTTTTAGGTTAAGAGATTTCATCTTTTCCCTATCATTTTAACTGTGGGTCTCTGATTCATCTAATAAGGGGTGACTGATTGATTTTTGTTTATCTGCCTAAAGTCACTGCTAACAAGTCCAAGTTAATTTGACTCTTTTCTTCTCTTCATTTTTGTTAAATTCTATGGTTTTGGATCTGTTTTGGCTCTTATAGTATAAATTCTTTTCTCATCTTCATGTTATGTCACCCTAGTACAGGCTTCACCCCTGTCTCTAAGCTTATCTGTTTGGTCTCCAGTGTCTCATCTTTAAAAGTAAATATCCTTGTTTATTTCACTATGTGTGTAGTTGTGCCATGAACTTTAAAGGTTTTGAAGTTTTTTTTTCAAACTATCATATGACTGAAATTGGTAATAATTAGGTCTGAATTGACATGAATTCATACTGCATCACATACAATCTGATGAAATGAGTTAGTTGACTAAAATTCAACCATATCTGTTGTTTTCTCTGAGTTTGTGTTGATTAATGCATGTTTCTTGGATCATATGTGCTTCTGTATGCAATTCCTTTTAAGAATGCTTAAGTTTTGCTAGTTTTTGCTTCTTATGAATGTCTGATTAATCATTTGAACCTTAGGTGAATTGGTTATAGTTGTTAGTGTTAGGTTTCATAGGGTGGCTAGTTTCTAAATAGGTTAAGACTGAACATGAACAAAAATAGGCTATAGGTTCAATAATTGACCTAAGAGTGGTCAACTTTGCAAAGGTTGACCAACTCTATAAGGTTCAAACACACCAGCTCACTTCAAAAGGGGCTGGTTGTGCAAAAACTGGTCAAGCTTGCAAATGCAAGCTCACCAAGGGCTCATTTGAGCCCTGAACATCAAGTGGCCAGGCCTGCAAAGGCTTTGGGCCCAACTATGTTCAGTAATTGGGTTTAATTACCCAGGCTAAGTCTCTACTTGAGACTGGCCATTAGCATAATATTCTAATTGCTTTAATTAAGCAGGCTAGTCCTGCACTTTAGTTTAATTGACCTAAAAATCACAAGAATAGGTTATTGGCCTAAGAGTGGTTAACTTTGCAAAAGGTTGACCAATTCTATAAGGTCCTAACACACAGTCCACCTTAAAAAGGGGCTGGTTGTGCAAAAACGGCTAAGTCTGCAAATGCAGACTTGCCCAGGCTCTCTTTTGAGCCCTGAACATCAAAGTGGCCAAACCTGTAAAGGTTTTGGGGCCCAGCTGTTCAGTAATTGGGTTTAATACCCAAGCTAAGTCTCAACTTGAGACTCGCTAGCTTTTAAATAGTTTAATTTCACTAAAAAAGCAGGCTAGTCTTGCAATCAGTTTTAAATTAAAATAATGTGGTCTTAACTAATTGGAATTAAGCTAAATAGGCTAAAATTGAAATAGTTCTCAATAGTAGACCTGGCCAGCCCTTAAATACCAATGCAAGGGCTGGCTATTAGTTAAATAAGTCCCAAAGAAAGCTGAAACTTGACCTAGGCAGTCAAGTAAATCAGCAGTGGCATTCAGGGTATAATTGGAAACCAAATAGGTAAAATAGTGAATAGATTGAAACATAAGAGGGTAAGGGAGTCATTTGTACCCCTGATTTCTGCAATTTTGCAGAGATTTAATGGTATAATGGTCTCCCTAAAATGGGATATCTGTAAAAATCCCAAACCCTTAGGGCTACATTGGTAAAAACCCACAAAAAGGAATCTTTAGAACCTTCCAGCACATGCTGGAAGGGTTTCTGCTAACTGAATTGGGGGTTTAAGTGAATATTTCATAAATTTTAGAGGGGGAGAAGTGGGATTAATCCCATAACTTTCTCCCCAAGTTTCAGCCCTTATCCTAGCTATAAATACACTCTAAAAAGAGGTTGAAAGGGGTTCGAATTTTGGGCAATCTGCAATTCACTTTAGGCTGGCTCTTTGAGAGAAAAATTCATATAAAGAACACTAATATAACAATAGAATTCTTAGGCATTTGTTCGAGTGAGAGTCTGGTTCAGTCGCCTGTGTTTGTGGTTTTCTGCTCAAGTGTGTGCCTAGGTTTCTATTTGCTCTTGCTGTGGTGTTTTGTTTTCGTGGAATAATCCATCTCTCTGTTGCATTGTTGTTCGAAACCTTGCTGTTCTTATCTGCCTGACTCCCTTGACTCATTGGATTTTTCTTTGTGATCCAGGTACATCTCTCTTTCATTTGAAGTTGTAATGGCGGATTAATTGAATAAGACTGAAGACCCGGCTTAATTGCCTGTCATTAGGAATTTGTAGTTCAATTTTTGTATTATTGCTTTAATAATTTGGATTTGTAGTTTTAGTGGTAGTATAGAATGTAGTAGCTGAAAAACAGAAATCAAACAAACGATATAATAGCTTAGTGATAGAGTAGGTAGTATAATAGTAGTAGTGTAGTAGCAGTAGCTTATCACTTAGTTTAATTAGGTAAAAACTCTTAAAACATAAATTAGCATATCACTTTTTCTGCAAAAATCGCTAATTATTCATAGTAAGCTTCTTCATAAAAAATGAACTCACATAGTTAACTACACTGGCTTGAATCTGTACATAAACGTAAGTAGGATTTAAATCTTAGTAAAATCAGTGGTTTAGTAATGCTTAAGTCGTGAAGACAGTTGGATTAGATATTGGGTTTGTGTATTTTAAAAACTGATTTATAAAGTCATCACTCGTATAGCTAGTTAATGTTGTGGATCTAAGTTAGAATCTGAGTAATTTGGGGAGGAAAAAGTTAAATAAGGCATCAACCTGACCTGTAATATCTAATAGGATTGATTCAGTAAAACCAGTAGTATGATTGTACAAACCTATGTATAATTCCCTTTATGATCAATAGGTAATTAACTTAACTGTTCTTCAAGTAGCATATATAATCGAATTTTTCTTCCTTAGAATTTTCAACCAGTAGCTAATGTAGATGTTAGTATCAATTCATTAATAAAAGTCGAGATCAAAAAAGAATCTTTTAACTCTAGTCTGGGGTATAGTAGATAAATGATTCATGATTTGTTGATAGGTTGTATACTGATTTCTCTTTTAATTAATAAAACATTTTGAATTCATTCTATTTTATATCATTGTTTTGTTTACGTTTCTGCTTTTGGTTATTTCAATATAGTCTGAATCTGTTATATAAAAACGGGCTTAAACTGTGTCATGAACTATGTCGAAGTGGTCAAGTGCAAGCCTGAAGACTGCCTGGGCTTTAAGGCCTGGGCTGGCCCAATGTTGATCCGGTTAATCGAATGAAAAGACCAGGCCCCCATTAAATAACAAAACCCGATGGGCCTGGAATACTTAGTGTAAAAAACGGTAAAGGGAAAAAACACGATTAGAAAAACATAGTATATACTTCTTAGGATTGAACTTTAAAATTAACTTGGGATGAGCCTCGCCCGACTTTAAACAAGCGGGGCCCCCATTTAGTAATGTTTTAATACAATTAGACTCGGGAAGACTACTAGCTAATTCCATAGTCTTACCCAAAACAATTGAAAGCCGATAGACTATTTTAGGGCACGATTTTAATATAACTTCCATTGAACGAGTGTGCACTTGGTGCGACTCAAAGCCAGATCTCGGCAAAGCTGAAATACACCGAAAGTCATAGGCGTACTGGTTGCGGTATGACTCGAGGCGTGTTTTCGCAATGCCGCAAATTCCGTAAAAATAATACTTAACGTAAAAAGCACTATATATGTTGTTAAAATCTATGATTAAGCCAGGAAAGAGTCGGGAACGACAATTGAGCGACCGTGCTAAAACCACGGAACTTGGGAATGCCTAACACCTTCTCCCGGGTTAACAGAGTTCCTTATCCGGATCTTTGCTTCGCAGACATTTTAAGAGTCAAAATTCCTCGGATTCGGGATTAACCGGTGACTTGGGACACCATTATCATTCCCAAGTGGTGACTCTGATTAATCTCAAATAAAATCCCGAACCGATTGTCCTTTAATTGGAAAAACTCCTTCCCTTACGTTATTTTATCCATTTCGGATATTTGAGCGTCGGGGTATACCCTACGAGTGTATTTATATGCTTATATTTCCAAAAGTGGGGTAGTAAAAAGGGAGGTGTGACACACACCCCTAGTGAGCGTGTCGATGTTAAACGGATCGGGCTACATGCCGTAGCAGTCATGTGCATTGCATTGCATTTTTATCCGTAAATTATATGTGCTAATTGTGATATGCTGTTGTTGCTAGTTCGTAGGAGGTATCAAACTATAGTTTAGTATTGCTTTGTGGTATTATGTGGATTTCCTACTTTCAGCTATTAATATATAACTTTTACTCACTGAGTACTTAGTACTCACCCCTACTCCTAGCACTTTTGTGTGTAGATTCAGGTACACAAGAGGGTT
Organism: Nicotiana noctiflora; assembly: GCA_032618575.1. Classification (NCBI taxonomy): domain Eukaryota; kingdom Viridiplantae; phylum Streptophyta; class Magnoliopsida; order Solanales; family Solanaceae; genus Nicotiana; species Nicotiana noctiflora. Next base: position 57,011 of record JASVEL010007627.1, read on the forward strand.
AGACGAGCACTCCAGCCTTTATCAGAGTTTATCCGAGTTGCTGAGGTAGCTGCCGGTGTTCGCAGAACCTAGCTTCTCTTTCCATTCAGTTGTTACTATATGTTTCAGACTTACGTATTTCATTCAGTATTTCTATTACTATTCAGTTTTGTTTAGAGGCTCTATACTCGTGACCCCAGATTTTTTGAGAGTGTTATTTCGATATTCGCACTTCTCAGTATTTGTTCATACTATTATTATTGGTGTATTTATTGACTCATATAATCTTCGTAATTTTTTCTTTTGGGACTGGTTTTCTATTTGAAAACAGTTGTTGGTCTGGCTGGCCTAGCTTTAGTGTTGGGCGTCATCACGACCGGATTTGGGTCGTGACAGTATACAAGTGTATATGTATATGTTCTGGGCAGATTTATATATATATATATATATATATATATATATATATATATATATATATATATATATATATATATATATATATATATATATATATATATATATATATATATATGTAAATGTAAATATATTATTCCGATTCGGTTATTGGTTTGAGTTTTATTTATGTCCATATTTTGTTTGATATTTTCGGGTCTAAAATAGTATATATTTTGTTATTTCCTACTTTTTTTTATCATGTTCTTGGGTATTTCTTTATTTTTTGTGATTTAATCATTTGTTTTTGTTTAGTTTTTAACATAGTAATGTTTTAGTTAATCACTTGAATCTTTTATCTTGATTATAATGCTGTTAGATTTAATTTGAAGTTCAAATTAATTATTGAGTTTTAGTGATTTGAATATGTTTATTGTTGTGTTAAAATTTAGATAAGTTAGAAATTGAAATATTTTGTTGGATCTTGTTAAGTTGAATCTGAATGTAGTAATTAAAACCTATTTATTTGTTATGATATTTTGTTATTGTTGAATCTGAAGAATAGTTGTTATAAATGTTCAATATAATTCCAGATTGATTGTTGTTCTTCATTTAGTTTTAATATGTTGTTTAAGTTTGATTAAGAATTGGTTAAAATTGATATACTTTGATTGTTTGATTTAGATGAATTCGTTATAGCTGACAAGGGTAGAATAGTAAATTTTAGTAATTTCGGAGGTATTTTGGTAATTAAAATTTAGAAAATTATTTGAATTAAAGTATTTTATCCTTTAGTTGTTAAAATATTGTTAAAATTAGAGAGGAAGATAAAACATTTTGTAGTGATATCTAAAGTAATAATAAAATAGTATAATGGAGAATAAAATATCTTGTAGTGGGAATTAAAGTTTTATTAAAATATAGTAGTGGATTGTGGGGTTCAAGAAAGTGAAATGTTACTTTTGCTTATTTAATTTTCATTTAGTGGTATGTTTTGAAGAGAAATAAGAACAAGACTTAAATTATATAAAGGAATCAGAATCAGAAGTTAAAGAAAGAAGGAGAAAATTTTTTTGAGAGAGTTTTAAGAGTGAAAAATATCAGAAGTAAGAATCAAAAAAAATACAAGATTAAGAGAATTATCAATAGTTAAGAAGAAGATAAAACGAAAAAAAAATTAACAAGAAAAAGAGACTTAGTTTTCAATTTACAAAATATATTATCAAGTTCAGTTCTTAGTTACTAGTTTTTTGATAAAAATTCTGATACTAGGTTATTTTTCTTCCACCACTGTTGATGTATTGTTCCTATAGCTCTAACGACCCGGCCTGTCGTTACGGGAGTTATCGCCCCGTTTTCTTCATTTAACACTTCAATATGCTAATTTATATGTGCTCGTAAAGTTAGAAGCAAATCGGAGAGAATTAGAATAGAAATGAGAATAATAAGTTGGAAAAGACAACCGAATGTTAACCGATGAGTTAGACAGCTCAGAATGGAAATATGATGATTCGACTAGTTTCGGGGGATCATTTATGACTTAGGGGATCAATTGGAATGGAATTCGGAGGTCCGGTGTAGTTTTAGGCTTGAATTGGCTAAGGTTGAATTTTGGCGAAAACCGGACGGTAGGTGAGATTTTGATTCGGGGGTCAGAATGGAATTCTGAAAATTTTTGTAGCTTCGTTTTGTGATTTTGGATATGTCTGCAAATTTTCAGGTCATTCGAACATCGTTTGATCGGGTTTTGGATTGAATGTTAGTTTCGGAAGTTTTGAAGAAACTTAGGCTTGACTCCGTTTGAAAATGGTGATTTTGATGTTTAGAATGGTATTTTTATGATTGGAACAAGTCTGTATCATGTTTTGGAGTATGTTGGTGGTTTTCGTTGGGGTCCCGGGGGCCTCGGGATGAATTCGGACCATCAACCGGGCATTTTAAACTTGACAAAACCTGCAGAAAATTGCAGGTTACTATGCAGGCATTTAAGCCTTCGCGTTCGCGAAGGCCAGGTGAGCTGAAGCATTGCGTTCGGGAGACTGAGGACGCGTTCGCGAAGAAGGAAGAAGCGAAGCTTCGCGTTCGCGTGGGACTGTACGCGTTCGCATAGAATAAAAACCCGGCGCTGGGAGTTTGTGCTTCGCGGACGTGTGGGAAGCGTTGCATTCGCGAAGGGTTATTTGAGCGGGCCATCACGGACGCGTGAGGACCTTCGCGGACGCGTAGGGTAAGCGGGGCTAGCAGTGAAATTAAATTGCAGAAACGGTGTAGTCGCGGGTTTCACCCCAAAAACACAAATTTTGAGCCCTAGAGAGAAGAACTCACGGGAAAACACTGGGATTTCATCGGGTGATCATTGGAGGTAAGATTCTTGACTCAAAAACTTAATTTTATGGTAGAATTAACATCAATGTTCATGAAATTGGGTAGAAACTGTGAATAATTATGGCCGGGAATTGAAAACGAATTTTTGAGATTTGAAAAGCCATTCGAACTCCGATTTCGATAAATTTTATATGCACGGATTCGTGGCGAGACGAGGAATCCGTTGGTATGATTTTCGAAATTTTTTAAGAAGTGGTCCAGAGGCTCAGGTTTTACCAATTTCGTGAATTGTTGTGCTTTTCGAGTAATTTTAATTGGGTTATGTTTTTTGACCCATATTTATGTTATTGTTGTGGTTTTGACTAGATTTGATGCAGGAGGCAGAAAATTTGAAGGGAAAGGTATCACAGACGAGTCTTCGACCGGCTAGAGGTGAGTAGTATGTGTATATGGTAGCCTGAGGGTTTAAAACCCCGTCTTAGCACATTGTGACGCTAGTAGGGTGTGGCTCGCACCCCGTGGTAGGTGCGTGATTGATTGTGACTGGGGATTGAGACTTAGTCCATCCCGAACGAGTATAAGTGATATTTGTGGTTGAAAAAACACTATGTTTGATATAATTGTGGGCTATAAGCCGTATTTGGGGCCTTGTGCCGACCTGTAGTATCCCTAGGGGATAGTTATATATGTGATAGCTCTAATTGCTTAATCACTGATCTCAGTCCTGGTTTGAAAGCACCGTATTGGAATGCTAAGTCATCTCTTTTGGAAAATTAAATAAGCATTAAAGTATTTTCATAGTTAAATGAATTGGAACCTGGGAATAAATAAGTTGAGCTGTTGTGTGACTCCTATGCATGTTGTGGACTGAGGATGGATCGGGCTGCATGCCGCAACGGTTGATATGAGGATCGGGCTGCACGTCACAGCGGTTGATATGAGGATCGGGATACACGCCACAGCGGTATTGCGCTTGGGCCGTAGGAGCCCCTCCAGAGTCTGTACACACACCTAGTGAGCGCCGTCGATGTTAAATGGATCGGGCTACACGCCGCAGCGGTTATGTGCTTTGCATTTCATCTTTGTTTGTGAATTATCTCTGATAGTGGTAATGTACTATTGTTGTTGCTAGTTCGTACGAGGAATCAGACTGTAGTTTAGCTTCATTATGTGGTATTTTATGGATTTCTTACTTTCAGCTACTTGTATATATTTATTACTCACTGAGTACTTACAGGAGGGATAGACGAGCACTCCAACATTTATCAGTATTTATCCGAGTTGCTGAGGTAGCTGCTGGCGTTCGCATGACCTGGCTTCTCTTCTTATTCCAATTTTTCTTTGTACATACATTATTCATACTTGAGTATTTGGTTTAGATATTGTTATCCGATCATGTTTAGAGGCTCTAGAATCGTGACCCTAGATCTTTAGGTGGTTATTCAGTTTAGCTTTATTGTTGATAATAATATCCAGGTAATTGGTTTGAGCTTCATGCTCGGGATGAGAGGGTAAATGGTCGGGCTTGCCTAGTAGTTGTGTTGGGCACCATCACGACCGGGATTGGGGTCTTGACAAGTTGGTATCAGAGCCTAGGTTACTAGGCCCCACGAGTCTTGAGCCGGTTGGTAGAGTCTCGTGGATCGGTACGGGGATGCCTGTACTTATCCTCGGGAGGCTTCAAACCTTTTAGGAAACACTTCATATTTCTTGGAATTCTTATCGTGCGTATTTGATTTAGCTTGAGATATAATCTTTGAAATTCCTTCCACACGTTTGTGTACGCATCAGTCGCTCAGTAATATAATTGCCTTGATGGCTTGTGATTCCCTGATCGGGGGGCGAGATATAGTTTTTGTGAGTTCATGTTGGGCCAGTCGGGAGGACTTGAGGCCAGATCTTTGTTTATGACATGAGCACCAAGGTGCTAATTTTGTGAGCTGGTATTATGAAACATATATGATCGGTATTGTCCCTAACTGTGGAAATGGCAGCTTAATAATGTACGAGCTGTCAGGTGTTAGATCCTTATTGTAATCTGTTGTGTAGCCCTGAACAATGGGCGTGGTGAATATTTATCATATTTCTTAGTTGGAATGTAAAGTGCCTTACGTGTAGTAAAATGAGTTTAGACTCAGGAAGACTAAAGTGATTATGCTATGTGTATCCTGGTGAAAGGTGTTATACTAAAATACTAGATTGAGGCAAAGTAGGTGGGTTGATTCTGATGTGTAATTGAAAGGTATTTGATATGTGTTATGATTCGAGCAGGTGCAACGCATGTTCAGGTATCAATTGTGATAATATGATTCGTATAGTATTGAGATTTATGTTGTTGATATACATTGTGGTGTCTTATCGAGTTGTGGACGTATTGTTAGGATGGTTTGGTGATTCTCTGGCAGGTGGATAGGCCAAATTACAAAGGAAACTCCGTCGAAATTTTTGAAATATTTGGGACTTAGAAAACTATTTTTGTCACCTGTAGAGTAGGCTTAAATGTTGACTGTGAATAAATGCAAGAATTGCAGAAGGGTTAAGGTCTCTGATGATTCGAGTCTCTGTCAAGCTTGTAAATGACTTGAGTTTAATCTCACGATAACATTGTGGCATCATTTGAGAAAGAATGACATAGGTGGCTAAACGTATTTTGATTTATGGCTCCGAGCCAAGTTGGGGAGGATGTTATTGATTAACTGATTGCACTATTGTGTGCTATGTTGGTTCTGTCTCTAAGTATATTGGGAAATTCTGATAAAGGTTATGGTGTTTCGTAGATATGAAGAAATAATAGGATGATTTGAACTCTTGTTGGTAAAGAATGTTTGATGTATAGAAAAGAAAGATAGCTACGTGCATCTGTATGTAATCATGTTCTACAGTGTCAGAGTTCTAACAAGACACGAGTGGTTTTGTTCATTAGGACAGTTGAATTACAGCTGAATAAGGGTGAATGGCGCTTGAGAATAGTTTTACAGTGTTCAAGATTTTGCTTGTAACAGTCAGGTGCCTTAAGATTGTGTATGTGGCTAAAGACGACAGTTTCGTTAGAAGGGGTCAAGACTTGTGTAATGATATGTGAATGATGGGATTCTACGTATCCGTACTGGAAGGTAATGATAACGAATTCAATAATCGCAAGAAGTTCTTCAAAACAAGTATTGTAGAATGTGGTACTTTTGGGAAACATTGAGAAATTATTCAGTGGCCTATGGGCTTTAGACAGTGTGGTCTTGTGTACGAGTCTCGTGTGGTAACATGAGTTGACTTATTGTAGTGCTACAGTAAAGGCTAATACTAAGTTAAAGATGGTTCAGAAAGGAAATTGATGTAAATGGAGCAACTTGTTAATAAACTGAAACGGTATGATATTGATATGATTAATTCCTGGTATGTGTTTGAAGTAATGAGTCTTGAAGATATTGTGAAATAAAGCTCTCGAGTACTGGTAGTTGTGTAGCTCGATGTGGGTAGAAGGACTCAGTCCTGGCAGTTAAAATTATGCAACGAATTTGAAGAAGTAGTTTATGATGTGTTCTATCGTGGTTTGAAAATGAGTATATTTCATGTTGGTATGCGAAGCTGGGAATGTGTAATGAGTTTTCCTCTATATGGAATCATGAAAGTCCTTGACTAGTTGAGTGCGTCGATGTTTGCGGCGCAAAAAAGGGATAGGAGTTCCCATGTTATATTAGAGTGGTATGGTATATGCGATGTGTTATGGGAAGCTGATAATGGCATATTTACGGTTTTGAGACCAATTCATAATATATGGGAAGTCATTAAAGATTATTGAGCAGCACGGGCAGTTGTAGGTGATTTAAGAATCGATCAATGGTACTGCTATTCTAGTGGTTTGGCAAGATATATGGTCAAAAAGGACAAGGTAATGTAAACTGATAATATCAAGTGTTATGGTGGTATTCTCTTGTGGGATCGACTGTGATGTTTGAGTTGTTGATGGCATAGGGAAATTTTTGAATGACTTTTGTGGTATAAATGGATGCTTGACGTGTGTTATCGTACAGTGGAGTGTGGAATCAGTCATGGTGATTCATGTGTTACATAGGTGATGGAGACTAGAAGTTCTCTTAATCCACCTACGCAGTGGTTGTATATCGTGTGTATCAGCACCATTTAACGGTCATTGGAAATTGGAAGCCCTTGTGGCTCTCTCTTAGCTTGATATGATGAATTTGGTGTTATGATACTTTATTTCAGACTGGTTGTCATAAGTCAGGTCGTCTAGACTAATGTGATATGGACTATGTCGGAAAGGGCACAAATCGCGTAGCAGAGTGCTTCATAGTATGCTCCAGCAGGGTAGTTGTACCCAGGACCAGCGGACAGCTGGTCGGTATTGCTTCGTCAGTTGGGTCTTGTGGCGGATATCAGGGCAGAGGTTTGTACCTTTAATTCAGTTTCGGTATTGGGGAACTTTGTAGGATGTGTTTCTTGTGGCCGAGCTTTAGGCTATTTATGCTTATCGTAATGAGAAATTTGACTCGGTGTGCATTTCCTTTTGCGAGATTTACCCGTGGATCACGTGGTGCGCTGCCACGGGTTATTTGGATCGGGTGGCACGCCGCCACGGGTATGTCATTTTGAGAAGGTTGCACGCCGCATCCGTGTTATATGGAGCATAGTTTTTCCTGTAGGTTCTTACGTACTATATTTCCTAGTCTCTGAGGAAAGTCAGTGTTGGATGTCGCTCGGCGAATGGCGCATTGGTTATGTCCTTACAAGATTTGATAGCATATATTAAATGTATCACTGCGGGTGTGATTGATTGCTTGAGTTCAGACCTAAATATGTGCGTGGCTGACCATTTTAAGCATGGTGACTTGAGGTGCTCCATGAGTAATAGTGTTTTGATAGAATCGTGAGCCGTGGCAAGGCCACGTGAAGTTATGACCTTTCGAGGAGGATTCAGGTACTCTAATTCTATGATGTGAGACGAGATCTCAGTTATGTGTTGCGATGGTATTGAGGTATTTGAATTACAGCTCTTTTGTTGAGGTAGTTGTCATGATTTGAGTATGTTCAAGCGTTTCTTATTGGTGCCTATGTTGTGCTCGTCGTGGCTTAGGCCGGTGTTGAGGTGTCATATCACCAGTGCGGTGTGTTATAATCGGAATGATCGTTGGAGCCATTAATGAGTGCGGGCGTATGTGATTTTAGCTGGATAGAAATGTAATATCGAGGTTTGGCTCCAAAATCTATTATGGTATCAGTTAAAAGGGTAATGGAATCATGCATGGATGACCTGAGAAATGGATTCGATATATCGCGTGTTTCAGTTGTTGTAGGCAGTATATGAAGATATTGGAACAAGACTTTAGCTAACGAGAAAGGATTTTCAGTGATATTTGGTTATCGTGGGAAATTGTTATGATTAGAGGCCATCGTCTCGAGTGGTTGAGTTCTTTGGTACACCATAAGATCTCACCCGGAGTGGCGAGTATGGGCTATTATAGTTGGTTCGATGTATTCTGAGTATAGACGTGGGAGTCGGATTTGGTATACGATTTCGGAAAGTGCAATGTGGTCTATGGTTCAGATAGACTATAGAAGTTTAGCTATATTGTGTTATCCGACTTATGATAGATAGGGTGATGTGGTACCACCCCGAATATATGCTTAGCAAGGTCATTCAACTATTGGGTTGCTTCTAGTACAACTCTAGGTACGCTCGAGGACGAGCGTTTGTTTAAGTTGGGGAGAATGTAAGGACCCGGCCCGTCGTTACGGGAGTTATTGCACCGTTTTCTTCATTTAACACTTCAATATGCTAATTTATATGTGCTCGGAAAGTTAGAAGCAAATCAGAGAGAATTAGAATAGAAATGAGGCCATAAATCTCTTTATGAGAAGAATAGGTTGGAAAAGTCAGCCGAATGTTGACCGATGAGTTAGACAGATCGGAATGGAAATCTGATGATTCGACTAGTTTCGGGGGATCATTAATGACTTAGGGGAGCAATCGGAATCGAATTCGGAGGTCCGGTGTAGTTTTAGGCTTGAATTGGCTAAGGTTGAATTTTGGCAAAAACTAGACGGTAGGTGAGATTTTGATCCGAGGGTCGGAATGGAATTCCGACAATTTATGTAGCTTCGTTATGTGATTTTGGATATGTCTGCAAATTTTCAAGTCATTCTGACGTCGTTTGATTGGGTTTTGGATTGAATGTTAGTTTCGGAAATTTTGACGAAACTTAGGCTTGAATCCCTGTGAAAATGGTGATTTTGATGTTTAGGATGGTGTTTTTATGATTGGAACAAGTTTGTATTGTGTTTTGGAGTATGTTGGTGGTTTTGTTTGGGTTCCTGGGGGCCTCGGGATGAATTCGGACCATCAACCGGGCATTTTAAACTTGGCAAAACCTGCAGAAAATTGCAGGTTACTATGCAGGCATTTAAGCATTCGCGTTCACGTGACATAGGTCGCATTTGCGAAGGCCAGGTGAGCTGAAGCATCGCGTTCGCTAGACTGGAGGACGCGTTCGTGAAGAAGGAAGAAGCGAAGCTTCGCATTCGCGTGGGACTATACGCGTTCGCGTAGAATAAAAACCCGGCGCTGGGAGTTTGTGCTTCGTGGACGCGTGGGAAGCGTCGTGTTCGCGAAGGGTTATTTGAGCGGGCCATCGCGGACGCGTGAGGACCTTCGCGGATGCATAGGGTAAGCGGGGCTGGCAGTGAAATTAAATTGCAGAAACAATGTAGTCGCGGGTTTTGACACCAAAAACATAAATTTTGTGCCCTAGAGAGAAGAACTCACGGGAAAATACTGGGATTTCATCGGAGGTAAGATTCTTGACTCAAAAACGTAATTTTATGGTAGAATTAACATCAATCTTCATGAAATTGGGTAGAAACTGTGAAGAATTATGGCCTAGGTATTGAAAAATTTTTGAGATTTGAAAGGCCATTCGAACTCCGATTTCGATAAATTTTATATGCACAGACTCATGGCGAGACGAGGAATCCGTTTGTATGATTTTTGGAATTTTTTGAGAAGTGGACCAGGGGCTCAGGTTTTACCAACTTCGTGAATTGCTGCATTTTTCGAGTAATTTTGATTGGGTTATGTTTTTTGACCCATATTTATATTATTATTGTGGTTTTGACTAGATTTGACGCACGAGGAAGAAAATTTGAAGGGAAAAGGTATCGCGGACGAGTCTTCGACCGGCTAGAGGGGAGTAGTTTGTGTATACGGTTGCCTGACGGTTTGAAACCCCAGCTTAGCACATTGTGACGTTAGTAGGGCGTGGCTCGCACCCCGTGGTAGGTGCGGGATTGATTGTGACTGGGGATTGCGACTTAGTATATCCCGCACGAGTATAATGTGATATTTGTGGTTGAAACAACACAGTGTTTGATATAATTGTGGGGTATAAGTCATGTTTGGGGCCTTGTGTCGACTTGTAGTGTCCCTAGGGGATAGTTTTATATGTGATAGCTCTAATTGCTTAAACACTGATCTCGGTCCTGGTTTGAAAGCACCGTATTGAAGTGCTAAGTCATCTTTTTTGGAAAATTAGATAAGCATTAAAGTATTTTCATAATTAATTGAATTGGAACCTGGAAATAAATAAGTTGA